>KZ809645.1:28322-47241 GCA_000696205.2 Oncopeltus fasciatus
GGACTTGATAAAATTACTAGACAGTGCTCGTTGGGATACTGTGTGGAGAAACGTATGTTACAACACTCTGTAGGTGAGCTTGGTCGATATTTATTGACATAATTTATTTACTTATTTGTAAATAATAAAAAATTGCATTTATTGTTCGTAAAAATGTATTTATTTATTCATAAAATTACATTCGTTTAATTTTAAATTTTAATTTATAGAATAATATTGAATTATTAGTTATGGATCCAAATTTCTCTGTTATATAATTCTGTTCTTAGTGCCTGAAGATAGCACCGAGACCAAATAAAATTATTTTAAACATGATAAACAGGAAAGACTATATCTCTATCATCCCTAAAGTGATGAATATTCCTATAATCTCCAGAGAAAAAAAAGAAGTTTCCTTCTTCCATATTTTTTATTTATTTATTTTTTAAATATGTAAGATGGAAATTGCCTGGCCGTTTTAATGGGGTAGTTGAGATGCTAGAGAAACGGCTCGTTCTAACTCAAATCCTGCCGTATGTGAAACATAGCTGTAAGGAACTCCTGTAAGTATTAATTTTTTTTTTTTTTTTCTTCAGATTTTATCATATAGATTGTGGGTTTTTATCAAACAATAAAAATTTGGAATTTTTATTTTGATAATATAGTTGTTTTGTTTTTTTTTCATTATTGTTACACAAGTACCAACCGTGNGTCTACAAGGCAGGAATAATGGTGTGGATAAAATCAGACTAATTTTATTAATTTAAGAGGGCCGTTTTTCAACAGCTTGGATATTTATTTTTCGCTTATGTTTATCATGCGTATAACAGAACATAAATTAACCGGAAGAGCTGTAGTAATGTTACGTATCCGTTTGTTTCGTTCACGATTTCATTTCATCTGCAATTCCCATCACTCAACCAATAAAAAATCCTCATTCTGTTTTTTCACATGTAGCAAAGAAAACCAACCCTAATTCAGTTAAAATATTTGGAGCGGTAACCGCCGAAATTAAAATACCTATATCCTTCCTAAGATTTTTTTTTTTTTTTTATGGAACACAGATATAAGAAAATTATATTTTAGGCCGCTATACTATATATGCCTCTGATTATGAAATACAAAAATATAATCTAAAAAGTTATTTCCGCCACCAATGAATATAGACCCCCCCCCCACTAGAAAACTTTGAAGGAGCTTTCATTTATGTTAAGGACGGCCCTTCATCAAATAGGGAGTTTCTAAAATATATTCTCAGAGTTCTTACTTGCTAAATTTTATACGTTGTAAGCCATCTTCAGAGCTGTCTATCATGAAGACGATTGGGATAGGCATATCATTTAAGTAAATTCTGACAGGTTGATTCTTAGGGTTAACGTTACACAACATCGCTGAATATCCATCAGATGGCGTTGGAGATTTTCCTATCTTCTAGAATTGGATAATTTTAGCTGTTTTTTTTTTTTTTTTTTTTTTTTTTTTTACAACTATTACATTATACGTATTATTTTATAAATTGGAATAGTTTTTATTCTATAATTACTTTAGGACCAATACTTTCTTAATCTTTATTAAAAGCAAAAGTTGACATAATGTAATTTTCCATTAGTAATTATTCATTTAACCTGTAGGACGAAAAAATATTCTTTGACAGTCGTACGAAAAACTGCATGTTAAGGAAAATATAAAAATAATATTAGAATTGTTAAAAATAATATTAACAGTTCTATAAACTGCCATATTCTTAAAACTAAATATTAGGGAAAAAAGTAAAATTTACTTCTAGTGTTATGCGAGACTTCTTAATTTTTCATTATAAAAGCCAAATTCGATGTTTAGCCTTTGCGCACTGGTGAGTACCAACAGTCAAATAAATTTATTTTTGACTTGAAGGCCCAGGAGGGGTATAGAGGAAGACCAAAATTCATTAACATAATATCTCACTTATAATAAGTGTTTCGGTTAAAACTTATTGCACGCGAAGAGTGAAAAATTAAATCTTTATTTAACATTTATATTCTATAATATTTTTATTATTGGAAAATCCATTAGGATAGATAAAAAATGAAGAATCCAACTATGCAAGTTATATGCTTCCTCAATCCTTCCAACCAGAGCCAAAATTTGTGTTCTCACGTTATCATTCGTTGCCCTCTCCGGCTTTTATGGACAGATTAATTATTTACTCTTCACTACGCCAATCTTTAGATAAAGCATGAGAAATCTGCTATGTTTAGCCACATTCCTTCAGGATTCGCTGTTACCAACTCCCCCCACCCATAAAGTGGACCTAACTTTCAGTTGGCGCACACTCAACAAACGAAACACAGATTTGTATAACAGAACTCTAATTACGAATGTAACAGTGAACAAACCACAATTGGCTTATATCCCTATTAAAATTTTCCATGTATCTTTAATTTGGAAAAAAAAAAAAAAAAAAAAAAAAAAATCGTCACGCAGGAACTACGAGGACTAAAAGAATTCCTGAATGTTTTAATTGATATATTTGTATTTAAACTTATTGTGCCATCTCATCCCAAAACCTATTTAATATAACTTTTATTAATTAACGAATATGTGTCGAGTATTATTGCACTGAAGAAAATATTAAGCGAATAAAAAGACTATTGGTCTTGACATTTCAAGTAATAATGCAACTTTATTCGCCCGATTTCACAAAATAAAGAAATAAGCCTTTCCTTTAAAAGCAATATGCCAAATTAAATTTAGAAAAATAAATGACTTCAAATTAATATGAGTTATATTAAAATATACGAAAACCCACACTTCTTATTGTTCAATTTCGTAGTGTAACTCTTAAAATATATATTTCTTATATCAAGATATAAGCCAGTGTTGAGTTAAATAGTTCCCACGCCCATTACATCAAGAAAAAAAAAAGTTTATTACCCTCACTTGAAATTGATTCCGACGTAGGATCGGAGATTATATCAAATAACTTTTTTTGGTTTATATCAAAGGATTGTTGGTCAAAACTTTGGTTGGCCCTCGTGTATTATGCTGGAGAAATTAGTAAGGGTTTCGGACAGGTTTTTTTTTTTTAAATATATAACATTGACATTTACAACTCATATTGTTTCATATTTGTATTATTTAGTTTAATCTGTAAATATTTATCTGCCATGTAACATACCTCATTTCTGTCTGTTCTTTCCCATCTATAAGTATAATATCGTGTATTGTAATTTAGCCCTGATAATAATGACTTACAAGTTAAATCAAAACGGCAGCTATAATCAAATAATTACCCCGCAATTTTGGAGTATATTTTTTTTCTCTTCCAAATCTTGGCCGAAACCGTGACTAATTTCTCCAGTCAAAACTAGGCTTATATCTATTTAATTTTAGATAGACTCATAACAAATTATTGAATCGTACTTCAAGAATTTTATAAATTTGTCGAAAAAAATATTTTTTCGAAGAGAATATTTTAGACTAATTCTCTTTCAGAAAAAATTCGTCCCAAAAGAGGTTGGCGTGAATCATTCACTCCCTGATCAATACGGACAATCGGCTGTTCCCGGCTATTACCGAGTCTTTTCGGATTTTCATTAGTGCATCGAACCATAGAAAAATAAACTGTCCTTGCAAGCAAACTCATATGGTATCCTTTATTATCAAACCTAGTTTAGTTTCGGTTTTTTAAATTCCTTTATAGAACAACCTATATTTAAACTTGTAGTCGTTAAAAAAATAAGTGCCCCAATCAATCTTCTACTTCAGAAATGTATAACATTAAAAAAAAAACAACTGATCAATCGGATTTGAACCTCGTTCAGTCTTAAATGGTATTAAAATACCACCAATTTTAATTAATTTGCTCGTAAAAAATAATTAAAATTGGTGACTGGGAATACTTTGCTGAGTGAATCACAAATTCCTTCGTAAGTCTACAAGGCAGGAATAATGGTGTGGATAAAATCAGACTAATTTTATTAATTTAAGAGGGCCGTTTTTCAACAGCTTGGATATTTATTTTTCGCTTATGTTTATCATGCGTATAACAGAACATAAATTAACCGGAAGAGCTGTAGTAATGTTACGTATCCGTTTGTTTCGTTCACGATTTCATTTCATCTGCAATTCCCATCACTCAACCAATAAAAAATCCTCATTCTGTTTTTTCACATGTAGCAAAGAAAACCAACCCTAATTCAGTTAAAATATTTGGAGCGGTAACCGCCGAAATTAAAATACCTATATCCTTCCTAAGATTTTTTTTTTTTTTTTATGGAACACAGATATAAGAAAATTATATTTTAGGCCGCTATACTATATATGCCTCTGATTATGAAATACAAAAATATAATCTAAAAAGTTATTTCCGCCACCAATGAATATAGAACTATCATACCTTCTATTCTCCGTCTTCATTGGTTTCTGCAAACCATCTTCTGTTGGCGAGCGCTTTCGGACATAGTCCATTTTCTGGGTTCACTGTCACAGTGACAGTGAACGCATGTATTCGGCCAGAAGATGGACAATATCCGAAAGCGCTCGCCAACAGATGGTTTGCAGAAACCAATGAAGATGGACAATGGAAGGTATAACAGTACAAAAATATATTTACACACACAAGCACACATGTGAGGGCAGCTCACTTTTTTTGCTTTTCCAATCTGAAATTTATAAAGATTAGAAGAAATTTTTCAAGTTTCAACATTGTAAGAATATGAATAAATTATTCCCTTACAAGAAACATACTGACATTTAATTAATATCATTAATAAATAGGATTTGTAACTAGCTGAGGTAAATTTTGTTTAGTTCAATGTCCTCTCACGATAATGGAAAAACATCATTTATACTTAATTGTAACCAGGTACTTACTAAATGAATTGCATGAACAATATTCAGTTACTAATATGAATATATTCTTTGGCATATATATATTTGTGTTAGTAATAAAAATAAAAGATACTAAGAGGCAGTTCTCACAAATAATATACAATTATTTTGAGAATAAATGAAGTTAAAAAATACACTTGTGCCAAAAGTATGTTCATTGGAAATATAGGTTTATTGAACTGCTAGCAAATCTACTCTTTGAGGTGCTTAAAATATGCTAATGTATATCACATCAAATGTGAACAGAAACATATAAAAATAATTCTTTTTTATCCTATCTTAATTAAAGAAAAAGAATCTCAGCTTACATGCGACAAACCCTGTTCATTCAAATTATGTACTTATTCATTTATAAGAAATTACAGCCACTTTAGATCTTATGTTTAGGAAGTGGTGACACCCAGCCCCTAATATTAGATTAAGCTAAAAATGTATTGCAGAACAATAATTTTTGTCAAATTACATGCCATCTAAACAAAATTTCCCAACCCAGATACTAAGTTTCAATCACCATTTTAGTATAAATCGACTCTCCTTACATCAATGTAAATAAACACCTTCTCTTAGAACATTTAATTCTTTATAATTTTCACCATTATTTGACTGATTTGCAGAAAACTTGTAGTTCATTAAATGTTAATGAAACCTTCAAATATAGGTTTCAGGCAACCCTCACTTCTGATAATTTCCACAAACCATTCAAATAAATCATGAATTGTTTAAAGTAAAATATTGTTTCATTTTGCTTATTTGAATATTCCAGCACCCTATAGCTTTGAATAATCACAGTGTATAATAAAATCCTACATTCCTCTTTTTCCTTATAAAAATGACTAGTTTTACTTTGTAATGTTATATGCCAATTATTTCTGAGAAGACTGACAAAATTGTCATTTTGAATTCATCTCTCTTCCCCAATAAAGAAATTTTGCGAAGTGAAAATTTTTTTAACCAACATTTGCAGTGAAAATTCCAGTGAATTAAACTGAATACTATTCCTGATACACTAAAAACATTTTTTTATAACTCATGAAATTTAGGGTAACCCCCTGCCCTCTACTACAGGCCAGGTTGTGTTTTCCCCTCCATTTCTTTTAAAGGTTTTGAATTAAGTCTTAATTCCAAAATAGGTTCAAATATTTTAAAATATGAGGGCCTACTAAACACTCATAATTGGACTGTAAAATATCTTCCTTAATATGTATTTAACCCTCCTCCCTAATTCATCGATTAAACAAAAAAATTAAAGCCTTCATTGTTTCATTAAATTAAAGTTAAACTACACTTATCTGGGATAAGTGAAGAGTCAGTGCAATTTTTTTTATAAATTCAATCATGTTATCAGCTATTTTCACTAGATCATTAATTATTTTGTGTGTGTGTATACACACATTTATATTGAAAAATGAAATATATATATATTTATTTATTTTGATGCATTACACAATGTAAAATAATTTATACTTACATTATAAATTCAAGACATCTGTCACTATAAATATATGCCCCCCACCCAATGAAATGACTGCCAGAGCTTCTTCTTGTGGTTCAAAACTAGAATTAAACTTTTTTTTTTATTATTATTGTGGTATATTATCCCATGTAAACTTTTTTTTACTTTACATCATAATATACAACACATTAATATTAGAAATTTAAGAGAATTAGAGATGCTATTCAATGAAATAAGCAAAATAACAATTTGTCTGGAACCAATTAATATATATAAAGAAATAAGGAATGGGAAGGAAATGGTCATCAAGTCAAAACACATTAAAAAAAAAATTCCTTGGTTTTTTTCATTATACAAAATTCCATTTAGATTTTAAAACCATTATTGTTAAACATTAACTATTAATTAAAATGACCCAACCACAACTATTGTGTCAGCTTTCTTAGATTGGACAGTCTCTAAAATTTCAGGTAAGCGGGTTGCGTTGCCAGGGATTTTCACTGTAGGGAATGCCTACCTGCCAGTACAACCCGCGATAAATACAGTTAAGATATTTATAATACCTATGAACGTCAAGTCATCACAAATCATTAAAAGATTTTTAGCCATAACCCACTCTTAACATTTTCCCCTAATATTATAATTTACAACTAGATGTACAAAGATTTTAATAGTAAATGTATTTATAAATTAAAGAAAAATATGTAATNGAAAAATATATATATATATACTAACTTCCATTGAGCTCGAAAAGGGTTCAGTAGAAAAGAGGATTGGGTAAGATAACCAAAAAATGGACGGAAACACAAAAGAATTTAGAATATTATGGTACATGCTATCTCAATAACACACTTTGCCCTTTTACCACTATTTTACAATATAAAAGCAATTTAACAAAGCAATTAAGGGAAAGAGACAAGTGTTTCATAAGTGAGATAGTCACCTCAGAGGAAATGAATAAACAAAGTATTAAGAAATACAACCATGTATTGAAAAATTAAGTCTAATAATGAAAGCCTGTTTTATATTTTTAAAGAATAAAAATTATAATACCAAAAGAATTCTTGTACTTGCATTTTATTAGAAAAAATATCTACGCATGGAACTTACATATTATAACAAAAAGTTAAGAAAAAAAAAGGATAATAAATGAAAGATCAATAGAAACAAGAAATTGATACTATGGAATGAGTAAAACACTCTAGTTAACAGTTTATCATTCATTAAATGAAATTGGTCTTAAAACATATATTTATATATATATATAAATTCATATATATAACAGTATGAACACACACATTATCAACATCTAAGTTAGTCAAATCATTATTTATTTAATGAACCTGTTTGCAACAAAATAAAAACTTAAAAATAAAAAAGAAAATTTTCTTAGTTAAGTAGCACTCATGAAGTAACCAATATAAATAATAATTATCATTCACAACATGCGAAGAAATAAATGTATAAAACAAAATTTTAAAATTGAACTACGAATTAAGATAAATTCATTTAAATATTTGTACAGTTCGCTCAATAACACAAGGTCACATCAATTCCATTCTATATAAATATTACAATATTAACCAGAGAGAATACCTTACAGTTCTTATCAACTATTTCTTTTTACAAAGTTACAATTTAAAAAAAAAAAAAAAAGAAAAAAAAACAGAAAAAGAAAAGAAAGAAAGAAACAGCATGCCGCACATGTTCTTGGGACAGGGGCGAGCGATGTGTCCTCCTCTTCTCTGACGTGAATAAGAAATAAACAAAGTGTTCGTATATTTCTTTATAATAAAACAGACATATGTCCAAGAAGACTAAGTGACGGGGCACAGGTGGGAGGCTAGACAGGGAACACAGCGAAAAACATACATCCCTCCCTAGTCGCTCACGGTACAACACCTTGGTTCACTCAGGCATTACGCGTCTGATTCTTCATCTGCCACTACATCTTCCTCTTCCTCTTCTGTAAAAATAAATGAGTTTACATTAATAAAAAAACAATAAAATAAATTAAAAAAAATTTTTTTGATTAACCATATAGAATTCAATGATAAAAACAATATTTTAAGCATTTAGGGACAAACAACAAGAACTTCAATTTTTTTTGGAAAATATTTTTATACATTGAACTTGTCTTCTTCTAACATTTAAATTTATAAAATTTAATTAAGATTTATAAGACCCCTTTATTTTCACTACATATGAAATGAATTAAGTAATAAAAGACTACTGCTATTTTGATTGCTCAAAAACAAGAAATATTAAAAAGGAAACATGAACATTAAAGATTATGAGTATTGATTATATTTTTTAAATTATTATTATTCAATCTGCAATAGTAACTGAAGATAAAGTGGGAAGGGGGAGACAATTTTATAGTACCTAAATATTCTTTTTTTGTGTGTGAAAATCTATGAAAAGGTATTTAAATTTTATAAATAAATATATTAAGGTAAATCCATATGTAACCTTTAGATGAAAATAGATTAAAATGTGGTTATTAGGAAAAGGTTATTTAAGACCATTAATACATTATATAGATGGAGTGTTTTCTTTCTTTCTAAATTCATACTAATTTTATTATTAAATGTAATTAAAAAACTATAATGTTATAAAATCTATATTTTTAAATTTTTATATTATGGATTCATAATAACTATTAAAGCAAGAGTATATTATTTATACATTTTGATTAAATTGGAGATATAGATCAAGAACCTGCCAAAAAAAACCCGCAGGTTTATGGTTTAACTTCGGAATTTTATTTTTAAATATTTAATGTTTCTATTTTAAAAGCATTCACTCAATTTTAACCTTCCTATTCAGTAAACTTATTATTTTAAACATTTCAGTGACAAAATTAAAAAAAGAAAAAAGGAGTACAAATTGTATAACATAATAATAAAATTTCTTACAAATACCCATGAATTATCCAAATTTGTATTGTTAAAAAATTAAAAATTTCATTGAAAATTATACCTTCTCCGTCATCTCCTAATTCTTCACCAAGTTCATCTCCTTCACTGAGTTGGTCTTCAACTTCGTCCTCATCACCCTCCTCTTCTTCCTCTTCTTCATCAAGAAGTTCCTCTTCTTCTAATATTTCACAGCTACCATTTTCTTCCTCTTTTTTTGCTTTTTTAACGTCATAGTTTTTATCCTTAAAGAAAAAGAAAAGAAAACATTAAAACAAGAAAATAAAAACAACGTACATATTACATAGAAAAGTGGGGAGTCTGATCGTGTACACACATATACACACACAATAGCCTGCGAGAGCCTCAAATTTAAAATGTAATAATTATTGATTACTTCTAACCTTACTATCTTGTGCATATATTCATAATAATATGAGACTGTATGTTCTAAATGCATTATTAGTCACTTAAAATCTGTATTAGTTAACCTAGGTCACTAATAATTGGATTATGAATCTTTAGCATACTATGACATTTTCAGAACATGTGGACATAAAAATTTATTATCCATCTAATTCAAAAATAACCAGAAAGGAAATTATGCTAAAGAGTGATTTAATAGCCCTTAGTGTCAATTTTTTTTATATAGGGGAAGAAGGAAATAAATTTATAAAATATATCTTATACCAGAAGAGGTAACAGCTCAAGTAAAATTACTAATTTAATAAATAAATTAATTTATAGATATTTATTTAATCTAGATAAAGGGAAGTCAGCAGAACTTATTAAAGAAAAAATAAACTAATCATTCTTAAAAAATAAACCACCTATACACTTCTGTTTAAGCATTTTCAGAAGGCTTGTCTTGTATACTTCAAGGGGGATGAGAATTTTGTTTTCAAACAGTCTGATTAACCAGAACAGGGTATTAATCATTCCAACAAAAGAACTTTAAGTAATTGCAGTCCAATTAAAAAATTTTAAAAACATTAATTTAAAAAAAGTAAAAACCACCTCAGAATATAAACTGTACTAAAAATTGAAACTGGGAATCTAACAGTACACTAACATTAGATGATAAAAAATTATTATTAATGAATTGAAGATCCTTCTTTTTTTTTTTATTAAGCGCTTAGACAAAAGATGAGGTATGCATAAATCTTAATGTATCTTATGAATTCAGCTATTGTAGGGACATAAGGAAACTTACTTTGACATAAAATACTTTCCAACTTGAGGTAATCCAAGGTGATGAACATTTCCATAACTTCAAAAGCAAGTTATTGCAATAGCACTTCCTTCATCTCCTCTATTATCTATAGCTCACCAGTTAGGTGTGAGAATTTTTTTTTCTCTTGGAAAATGTTATTCCACCTGGTATAATAGCATTTTAAATTTGCAGATGAACTATACTTGCATTTTAAACATTGGTCTCTAATTTTTATTTGTTATAAGTAAATTCAAGATTCTTCATAGCTTTGGCACACTTCCAGGTGTGCTAAAACAAAGATATTGACACAGTCAATGATCTAATAATTTCAATGACCAAAAATTGACTTAAGACAGACATTTAATAAGAAGTATATTTTTAGGAGACGATGTTCCGTACGATGTACATTGCAGCAATACCTGAATTCGTAAATAAAATGGGAAATCGATTTATGGGAAGGGGAAGAAGAAGAAAAAAAAAAAAAAAAAAAAAAAAAACTTATAGCCGGTTTGAAAATGAACACATTAAATATTACGTTTATCAACACAGGACGAAAGTTAAGGAAATTAGCGTTTAAGATAAGCCGACAAACAGCATGCAGGTCAACAACTTGACCAGGTCTATGGCCAGCAAAGGGGCGGAACTGAGCTCCAGCGGCCCGCGCCGAGGACTACTCTTAGATAACGAATACGTATTGTGATAAGAAGCCGGTAGGTGATTTCTCTACAGGTGAGGAAGACTGATAAGCAAAAGAAAAAACTTTTTCAAGCAGACACTTACGAGAAGAAATGATTTTTAAATGTAAGCCCATTCCCACCCTAAATAGAACAGAAGGTATATTTAAAGATTATAAACTGGCAAATAAAATTACTATTAAAAAAATAGCTTTAAAAAAAAGTAGGTGAGGTGTCAAAATTTTCACATTTATAAAAAACGTTTTTATTTTTATTAAACCATGAGATGTTTTCTTTGGAAAAAAAAAAAAAAAAAAGTGATAAATAGTAGAGAATTTGTTGGGGTTCGGTCAAGGTTCATACAAAAAAGAAAAAAAAAATGCCTTTTTTATTAACTGTCGACAAATACGGCTTACACCGGATAATAGGGCTTTACCATATGAAGGCAGAAGGGATGACGTTTTGCCACCTGGATCAAATGTTTATGACTCATTAAGTCTTTAATGGCATAATAATTGATTAATTTTTTATTTAAGTCTTTCTATGATGCCAGGAGAGAGATAAATATTTAAAAAATATTACTAGTCAGTAGAAATAACCAAAATTTTTCGTGGAGAATGAAACAAGTTTACTTGAGAAAATGAATTTTTTTTTTGTTGTTGAAAAAATGAAATATCTTTCCCCTTGTAGCAATAAATCTGCTGACATAAGAGACAAATGCTGAAACTCTAAATCAATTAAGGATAAAATATCTAGAGAAAAAGTGATATAAGATAAGGAATTTCACGTAAGGTTCGAGGGGGGGGGGGCGGAAGCTAGACGGGGTGTTTCCCCAGGGAAGGTGAGCGAGAAAATTTAGTAAAGTGTATATAAAAGCGGGAGAAGCAGAGGGGAGAGACAGCGGCGGCTCCACGGGGGGAGGGGGCGAACGGGGGCCACGACCCTCTCTCAAAGGTGGAGGGGGAACACCATCTGCCCCTATTCCCTCCTCCTCGCAGCCGCCACCGCCGCCGGCAATTAACAATAATACGGGGATAAACATAGCAACATGACATAAACAGATATTGCAGAAAACTGTGTTATGCTCGCAAGATAGCAACTGAACACTCTCATCAAAACCTCTCCCTACTTAATATTACTATTAAACAGGCCAAGTCACTCAAAATAAACAAAAATTATAATACTCCTAATTCTGATCATGACAAAATATACTCTGCTGACTTAACTTAGGCAAACAACTATGAATCAATTAAATCGTATCCCCTGAAAAAGTAGGTTAACTTAAAAAATAAATCATCCTCAGATAGCATCATTCACTAGGATAAGATACTTTTTTCACTTTTCCTAATGCAATATTAAGTAGAAAACTGAGTGCATCAATAAATCAAAAGAAATTCAAATTTCATTAAAGGAATTTAACTAGATAGTACATCAAATATATTTTTTAATTATACATCAAATTTTTAAAAAATTGTTGAAAATCCAGTAATCCTAATATATGAGACTTAGTAGAGATATATATACGTTAAGATTGGAATAAGTACAACAAATCACCATGACAAAAATCCAAGACATTGTTCAAATTAGCATTTGAAAAAAAAAATGGCGAATGTAAACATTTACAAATACTAATATAAATAAACCTCTGTATATAATTTATGATATAGGGGAGATATATGGACATGTCCATAAATGAAAATTAAGTCAGCTCAATAAGTTTTTAGAAAACAAAAACCTGTTGCTCTTAACAACCAATTAAATAAAAATAAATTTGCTGGAATAAATAAGGCCATATGAACTGTAGAATTATTTGCCTTTATACATTATTGTTGAAGAAAAAAATATATATATTTATTAAAATGTAGTAGTCAATCATCTCTCGTTCGTTATAACTGAATGGTGTACAACTTTTTAGATTGTTCCAACAAATGTTTTCAAAGAACGAGTAGCCATTCAATTTAGGGGAGGGGGATAGCAATCAGAAGCATCATGGCGGGCATATTAATGAGAAATAATTTAATAAGTTCTCAAAACTAGAAATTTAAGTTAGTAATACATAAAGCAATTTAACACAAAGACGGAATGAAGAAAGAGCTTATTCCTAATATCACTTGAAATCCAAGGACAGTATAACTGAAGACCAAATAAAGGACGCCATTTTCAAAACATGTCAAATTGTTTATCTACATCATATACAATCGAAGTAAGGTAATTATAAAAGTTAGCAATAGTAAGACGAAATTACAAATGTAAAAAGGTTGAATATGGCATGATAGAAATTCATTATCGAATAGGTATAAATTGACCCGGCCGGTAACAGGCACATGGAAGTTGGAACCTACCACTAATAGAACTCATTGACAAATAAAATTTATATATAAAAACACGAAAGAAAATAATAATACTGATGTACATGGACCATTAAAAATATAATATGTATTAGAATAAACTATCTTGCGACATTAGGTAATGTGTTCACTCACCTCTGCTGGCCTCTTCGTTCCTTTCACATCGGATTTTTCATCTGCAGCCTTTTCGTTGTTTTCCGTCGCCTTCTCCACAGCTACATCGGCGCTATTTTCCTTCGAACTCATTTTAAAATGGTATAAATATGAAATAAGTGCAGAATAACACTAACGAACGCACCGCAACAGTCACACGGCTTGTCTTTGTTCAAAATGAAGATGGCGCGGGCTTCGGGCTCGATAAACCGGGCCGAACAGAAATTCAATACAGCTATCTGTACTAATTTTAAAAGATGTAAGGCAATATTTAAATGAAAAAAGTATTTAAAAATGACTTGAAAGATCCAAATCGTTTGCACTAAGCAGAATCTGGAAGGAAACTGAATTCTTCAATGATAAAAATGAGGGGTTCTAGACTACGTTCGTCACAGTGGCTTTGGGTTCTAGACTATTAGGGCGCACCAGCGCTGGCCTGTTGTTGTGGCGAGATCGGGAACTATTCTCGTTCCCTCCATCAAACTCCGGTCTCTCCTACAGCCATTATTCATCCCAACCTTATTTTTACTTACTCACTAATAGTCCTCTTCATTCTTATTTTCCAGAAAACCTTTTTTTTATTTTTTATTCCAGCATCTTGAAATCATTTAAACATTTAAAACTAATAAAATTTTCTTAGTTTCTCACTAATATTAATAATTAAATAATAATTTTTTTTTTACTTACCTTCAAAATATTTCTAATACTATGTAGATATGTTGGAAATAAATAATTTAGATTAATTACATAATTTTATCCTTTTTTAAGTTCTGACCGTGTCACATTAGCCATTTTAACCATAATTTCAAATCAAATTAAAAAGAAGATATAAAGTACTCAGCCCAGAAACTCCAGTTTGCCTTTTGGGCTACATGCTAGGATATATTTTTCTCTTGTCTTATATTCTACTGTTTTTTTTTTAATTACAAATGTTCCTACTACATTTTTCTTTGAACAGTATTAATATTTAATATTTTTTTTTTTTATTTAGCAACCAATCTTTGAATTATTAAAATATTGATATTTGTTTTAAGCTTCTTGGATCCATTAAAAAACTATCCCTTCAGATACTTTAATTTCATTGCAATTACATTATTAATTTAATAATTTTTATTTAAGAAAAAATTTAGTTTCAATATATTGATGAGTACACTTCCCAAGCCTAGAGTTAAGCCAAAGCTAAGATCATACCCTAACATTCCCTTCATCAGATTCTCTTCCGTTTCCCACGGTAGAGGTAGAAGACGGTTTAAGGCCAATAAATCCAGCTGATTAACAGTATTAGTAACTATAAAGCTCGAAGTCCATAAAATTCAAGAATAACAATAAACGTGTAATATAGATAGATATCTGTCTGAAAATACAGTTTTTGAGATATGCTGATAATTATAGCAGTTTACCATCCTAGAACCTTCTACATTTTTGTTATAGGGCAAGAGCCACAAAACAATTCGCTGGTAAGTAATAAGAGTGAGGACGTGGAAAGTTAGCTGCGATTAAATATATTTTTCTGCACTACTGACGCTATAATTAGTTAATAACACACACATACAAAAAGGTGAATGAACCAGAAGTCAAAGATATGTGAAAAGTCTATAGGTTAGCATTAGGAGTGAAGGTTTACCTAACAGGAACATTTTTAAAAAAACAGCTCCAGTTTTACTAAGGACCAAGAAGGGAAATAAGGACAAGTTCATACTTCAGAAGAGGTTGCATTCACCTCCCTCTGGAAGTGGACCTCAAAAATTATTAGATCAAACAATAAATTTATATTATTGTGTGGATGCAACATGTGAGCACACAGTACAGAAATTAGTAGGTCAAATGAAGAGTTTATTTGACCGTTGATATTATTATTAGATGTTTTTTGTTGGGGTTCGGTCAAGGTAGAAAATTAATTTTGTTGACACAACGTCCCCTCTGGCCTTTATGATAGCCTGAAGATGGCTTACAATGTAAGCCGAAACGTTGGCAGATAATTTTAAAAAATACACATTTTTTTTTATTTGAATTTTTTTGGATCTACCTTAACCGAACCCCAACAAAAAAAACATCTAATAGTAATTAGTAGTCTCTCAGGAATATTAATTTAATGGTATAAGTATATATTATAGGAGATACATTTTTGTTTCATTTTTTAGAATCACTTTTTTTTTCAAATTAAAGCGGAAAAAAATTAATTACAGATTTACATTGCATTCCTTGCTCAAAACTGAACCCACTCAATCTGAAATTAGTAAATTAAAAACGATCTGCATTTATTTAGATTTATTCAATTTTGCTCCAAATTTTAAGAAGCTTATGTCCTATAAAGTTTTTCGAATAGTTAAGTTTTTATACACAATAATGGTGTGTGTGTGTATGCGACTCAGAAATAATTTATAGTTCAAAATTGAGTAATTTTTGAGAAATTGGGAGGCAAACCCTCTAATCTACCCAGGTTGATTAAGTTAATAAACGGAGTCGAAACACACTAAAAATAAAAATAAAATAAATAAAAAAGACGAGCGCGCAGGAAAGATAACTTCGCATGAAAAACGCCCAAAAAAAAAAAAAAAAAAGTCAGATGGGGCTAAGCTGTAGTAACGTATATAAATAATATATTAATATAATCATTAACTGGATTAAATATTTAGTGCTTTGTTTTTCGCGTTTATCCTTGATTTCATATAAACGGTACGAATCTTGGTGTAGAGAATAAAATTTAAAAAAAAAAATATGTGTAGAGAATTAATCCTTAATACAAAATTTGTTGTCAAAAATTAATACAAAATGAAGCAGTATATACAGAAAACCATTCCTATGTTTAGTTAAAAGCATAAATAAAATCAAATTACCTTCCTGATGTGAAAAGCAGGGAATTGAGCGAAAAATTAATGTTGCTGCAAATGACTGGAAGTGCTCGGCTCATTCTTAAATCCTCTTAGTCAACACCATTTGGCAAAGATTTTATGAAACATATTTTCCACCTGTTTATATTTTATTCATAACAATCACATGAAGAATGATATTGATTATTCAAAAGGAGAGTTTTTTTGACCGTAGATATTATTATTAGATGATTTTAGTTGGGGTTCGGTCAAGGTAGACCAAAAAAAAAAAAAAAAATTTTTTTAAAAAGTGTTTTTTTTTTTTTTGTTTTTTTAAGATTATCTGCCAACGTTTCGGCTTACATTGTAAAGCCATCTTCAGGGCTGTAGACATACAATGTCATGAGAATACAATAATAATACAGAATTACCATAAAGTAATGTGATATCAAAAGTATGAATGTACAAAGCTTTGTAAGAGAATTCTACAGCCCTGAAGATGGTTGACAATCTTTATAAAAAAAAAATACACTTTTTTTTAATCTGTATTTTTTTGGATCTACATTGACCGAACCCCCTCTAAAATCATCTAATGATATTGTTGATTATTTAATTTGATCTTCCGTTTAACAATCCATCGAACGCATGACTCAAAAATTGTTTAACTGCTTGTAAAGAGTGGCCTAAATACCGAAGTAGACTTCAATTTTTTTTTAATAAGAGGACAATTCAACCCAAAAGTAACTCTGAACTATTTTATATAATTAGCGTTATCACAATAAAAACTTTAGAAAATAAAATTCTACATTATAATGTAATATAATTATTTTCTTGTATGAAAAAAGGCTGGATTATAATATTTTTGGAAAGCCTTTTGTCAGAGATACACACACACACTGAAAGAGATTTGTGTCAGCCACAGAGCCAGATGTTAATATACCATTTCGGACAAAGGACTTGAGTGTCGTATGGGGAAAAGAGAGAGGGGCGCACCCGGTTACCTACACAGCCCCTGCCCCACTCTCTTCACGCGCAGGGGAGAACGCATAACTCCAGGCTGGAGAAGAAGATCAGACGCCAACGAGAAACATGAAAGTGCAAAGAGGTTCGGGGAACAGATGTCTCAAGTACAGGAAAAGCTTATTTATTTTTTTTTTTATCGGGAAGATCTGATATGCTCATGGCAGACTTCTCAAAGGGTAAGTTTATCGACGAAGTAGCGAGGATTAAGCCTTCAGTATCATCTAGCTCACTGACAAGAAGAGAGCTCCTCGTCTATAGATAAGTAAATATCAATTGTTCATATTATTTATTTTTTAAATCAAATCAGTGTAATAAATCTGGAGTACATTCACCAAGAGTAAATTAAAAAAAAATTATTAATATAATTATTAAAATTTAACCAAAATCAGACACACACACACACAAAAATACAAATAGACAATATTTTTATTTAATCAATTAAAGTCCCTATAATATAGTCTAATACCACAATTGTTTTATTCCTTCATAATCATTGAAGATATTCACTATTTTTCAATGTAATTTATTTAAATACCGTCTTAAGGAGATTTCAGTCATTAAATGAAAAAAAAAAAAAATCCAATGGTTTGTCGAAAGGAGTGTATATGACGTATTTCATTTATTTTTAATTTTTGTTCAATTTAGTCGCTAGAATTTTTAATAAAGCACAAATATACATCAATATGTTATAATTAATTATATCATGGTTCAGATTTTCTGTATACGACACCATTAGGAACTGTCGATGTTGTACACTCACCCTAACAGACAAAGATTAACCATTTATTGCCTACTTTATAAAATACCTAATAAAAGCTTTATATATCAAAATAATAAAAAAAACATATATGCAATTTCTTGACAGATCGTAGAATTTTTGAGGTTTTTTTTTTTAAATGTATAAAACGGAGTTGAAAAAAAGTAGTTTTTATGACTACTACTTATTATGAACATTATGCTCATTATATTATTTTGAATAAAAGATTCATTTATACATTTTGAATAAAAGATTAGGTAGATATGAGATTTAAATTACGTCATAAAACACCCAACAGATCCATAGAAGATGCATTTCTGCATTAATTTAAAACAAAATTTAAATCAACTAATGCAGGACACTGGTGTTCACCATGACAAGGATGGGAATTTATGTAATGGACGATAGGTTCATAGGCTGTTTAGGGGCACATTTTAACGGTAGATATATAAATAGATCTCCGGTCCGACATGACTTCTGTACAATACATGGGCGGAGGGGATGAATCCCAGGCACCTTCAAACGGAAAATCTACGGCCCAAATGGGGAGCTCAGCTCTGCCGCTGTTGTTTTCTCTATACGATATTGTAGCATGCCTCCTCAATAGTGCTAGCAAGTTAGAATAATGATACGGCCGATGCTACTTAATATAACGTAAATAAAAAAAGTTTGGGTAATTAAAGGTGGGTAAAAGAAAAAAAAATACATTATATATATAT
>KZ809645.1:49122-61633 GCA_000696205.2 Oncopeltus fasciatus
CCCCCCCCAGTTAAATGCAAAACAACTAAGTTCAATACTTAGTAAAATAGGACCAATAAAAATGGAGGACTAATACCTGTGACATCACTTTATTAAAAGCTTAAAGACAATTCAGCCACCGTTTACATCTGTTATTATTTTTACTCCAAGCCCGGTCTAAAACAAAATAATTAAAGAAATGTGGAATAAATGTAATTTTGAACATTTCGTATTAGCCCAGTAATTTCTGATAATATTATTTGTTCTCTTAGTTGAATTATAATTGGAATGATTAATGAGAGGGAATAGAATAAAAAAATCTATCTGTCCCAGCCAGGAATCGAACCTGGATCTCCTGCTATCCGGGCCGGTGCACTTACCACTTCCCTCTCACTAATTGTTTAAAATTTACGTGGGATAAAAAACCACAACCAAATAAAATATTTATATAATTGGAATGCTGTCTCCCTATTGGGGAAGCCAAGCTGTTCAACTGTTCATTGAACTAAGGCGATACTTTAGAAAAATTTATCCCAGTATTGAATGAATGAATTGTTAATTTGTACGAAAGCGCTCTACATCCGTGATTTCGAACGTGAAAAAACCAAATACTGAAGTGAAACTCCCTGAAATTTAAGAATTAGAGTTTTTTTGACCGCAAGTTAAAGACACTCAACCCCTAGATTTACAACATGCACCCGTCTGGATCCCTTTGTCGGCATGCACTCTACCTGCATCCCTTTGGCGGCATACCGACCCTTCACCAGCACTTTCTTTGTTTGTAAATACTACTTATACCCCGGAATCCCTGCTTCCCGCATTCCGGTGTTAGCCGAGAGTCGGTCTAGTCGTAGGGTTAGAAGGCAGTCTTAGCCTTAGTTAGTTTTAAGTTAGTCATAGTTAGTAATAGCAAGTAAGTTGTAAATTATAAAGTACTTTTGTTTTGAGAAATAAAGTTTCTCCAACTATTCGTAAACAAGAGATTTAACTGTAGATATTATTCTGAGATGATGATTTTAGTTGGGGTTCGGTCAAGGTAACCCCAACTAAAATCATTTCAGGGTAATGAAGAAAAGTTATTTAAGAATAAAATTAAATGTAGGGGGGGGGGGGCTTGGGCGCCTCCCACTGACACCACTCCAGGCGGGGCTGGAACGGACCTCCTGGAGGATTACTTTCCTCTGGAAGTGCTCTGACAGGTAAAACTGGAGAAGGGAAGCCCTTTGAAAGCCGGACGGCAAGTGCTTGTGGGGGCGAGGCCCCAACACCGCTCTGCCTGGCATGGGGGACCGACGCATGCGCGTTGGGGTGGGGACTCGGCTCAATTCCCAGACAAACAGGATGTCGGAGCACTTGGGAGCGTTCCAGAAATCAACGCAGATCTAACCGTTGAGCAATACCGTTGGGATTTAAAGATAATACTTTTTATTGGTGGTTTTAGACAGTTTTCATTGGTCACTGCTACAATTGGTTAATTTCTGCTTTTAAAATGGTTTTGTATCTATATTTGTGTATGTATAACCTATTGCACACCAAGTACTATATAACGTAATGTAATGTAACAAGAACTAAAAAACGGAAAACATTTAAAGGAATGGATAACAGATTTAACCCTAGATAAACCTAAACAGTCAGGGCGTAATAACCATGATGTTGATCGCCCTATAACCTGATCCTAATCCTAATTTCAGAAATTAGGATTAGCATTAACAATAGTTTTCCTGACATAGTCATTACAGGAATTACTCAAGGTATCAGAAATCAATCGTCGCTGAATCCGTCATAAATCCAACTATCAGTCTCTAAAATACATTGTAAAAGCCAACTATAGGTTTTTTAAATATTAATTACAATATCATTGATTCGATATTCCTAATCTGTTTGACAATTGGTTGAAAGCTAATTAAGCTACCACTTGCTTTTCTTTCTTTCTTTTTCCGCTTGTGATAAACTCAAATTTGTGATAGTAATTTAAAAGAGAGAGAAATAATTAATTTTACAAAATCTATGTCATACGCATTTTTTCAAAAGAAGAAAATCTAGCAGTTTTCATAGATTTTGTAAAATTAATTATTTCTCTCTCTTTTAAATTACTATTACAAATTTGAGTTGGAGGTCATGCACAAGCGGAAAAAGAAAGAGAGAAAAGCAAGTGGTAGCTTAATTAACTTTCAACCAATTGTCAAACAGATTAGGAATATAGAATTAATGATATTGTAATTAATATTTTAAAAAAACTTATAGTTGGCTTCTACAATGTATTTTAGAGACAGATAGTTGGATTTATGACGGCTAAGACGGATTCAACGACGATTGATTTGTGATACCTAGAGTCATTCCAGTAATGACTATATCAGGAAAACTATTGTTATTGGTCAGAAAGATTAACTCAGAAACCAGGAGATTGGTGGAGTTTATTATCTATCCCAGGGATTCTGATGTCCTAAGAACATGGATTTTGCCAAGAAAAATAGGCAGAATACCTCAGGTCCCTGAGGAAGACTTTAGAAAGAAAGAAAGAAAAAAACAGTAAAAAGTCTGGGCCATGTCATGATGCCATCACGAAATTTATAACAATAATAGCATCGTCTTTTCTACTATTTATCCAAAACACAAAATTATTAATATGACGTTTACTTAGTTCTCGTAAAGTGGGGGGACCAAAGATTCACCCTGAGCTAGCGAAGGACACAGCTAAAGCTAGTGAATTATTTTTCATTAATCCCTGCCTAAAAAAAAAAAAAAAAAAAAAAAAAAAAAATATATCCAAACTGTATCAATATCCACAAGATTTAAGAGGGATAATACCCCTATAGAAGAAAAAAAAACTAGAGTCGAAAAAATTTCCAACATGTAAGTTGTGAGTTAATCTAAAGCTAACAGTCTTATCTATTTGTTTGTATTCCCGCCAAGGAATAGAATAAGAACGAAAAGCTAATAACTAGCCATACTTATTTTTTTCACTGGAGTGAAGCTACAAATTATCGAATATGAATAAAACTTCCAATTCTACAAAAATAGTATCTCTTAAAGGCTGAACGCTTTCAGAATGATGGATCAAGACATCAGACAAAGAATGACTAAGGATAAAGGAGCTCTGAAGATTGTTCCTTCAACCCGAAAGCGCTCAGCTTGAAATAAATACAATTTTTGCGGAGTTGGAAATTTTATTCACCTTCAATAATTAGTAGCTTTGCACTTAAATATTTTTGGCATCATGAATGGAAAAACAAAATAACATTTAAATGAATGAAATTAAGTAATCCATTCACTTCCCTACCATTAAAATATTCTTGAATATATATATATATAAGCTGCNTTGTATTCAACGCCGTTTCTATATAAGAGGATAAATTAAACTAAAAAATTTAATAAATACTGATTTTAGTTGTGGTATTTAATCCCACGTTAATTTTATATAAGAAATGCAATGGAATACAATTTAAAAAAATTTTATTACCTCAGCCAGGACTAGAATTCGAGTCCCAGCAAGAGACCCGGGTTCGAGTCCCGGCTGAGGTAGTAAGATTTTGTTATTCTATTCCCTTGCATTTCTTTTATAAAAAATGTAATACTCTTACGCGCACACCATATAAAGAGTTTTGTTCGTATGCACTCCACTGTTCGTAATTTTTAAATAAATATTTATTTTTCGCAAACCATTAAATGAGCTCGTTTATGGCTGGAATAAACGGTTTAGGGGGTTTAAATTATGCCAAAATGTCTGCATGTAAATATATACACAAAAACACGCACACTTATTTTGCAAAAAAATATTTTTAAAAGTTATTAAGAATAATCCATAATTAATTTTTTCCTTCAAACCAATGGGGTTTAATAGAAAACTATTTTATTAATATATGAATTATTGTTTCTGTTAAGCGAAATATAACAATGGATGATCAAATGGAGAGTTTTTTGGCCGTAGATTTTATTATTAGATGATTTTAGTTGGGGTTCGGTCAAGGTTGATTAAAAAAAATATAAATTAAAAAAGTGTATTTTTTTAAAGACAGATAATCTTTAGCAAAACTTCTTCCGGGTACAACTTTGTCTTAGAGTTTTTAGGTTCCAAGCTTGCCTCATTATCCATTCAGCCCTGAAGAAGACATCACAAGATGTGCGAAAGCTTGGCACCTAAATACTCCAAGACACGGTTGAACCCGGATGAAGTATTGGTAAATATGTCTGAGGACCGTTGAAGCCTACATGAACAGATAATCTTTTAAAAAAATACACTTTTTTAAATTTGTATTTTTTTGGATCTACCTTTACCGAACCCAAATAAAAATCATCTAATAACAATGGATAATGAATAAAACCAAATTTATACGCGGTCTTAGATTCCCATACTTAATTACACCAAGTATATAATTGCTTAATTAAAGAATAAAATTTGAGAACTGTGTTTTATCATTGAAATAACGTATTATATACTTATTTTACATAAAAACAAAAGTCATATTCTGTTGCAAGTTTTCAAAACCCTCAGAAGCCAGATTTATAGTTTTTGAAATGTTATTTATTTCGTAAGAATTGGTTCAGACAGTAAATGTTATAAAACGAAACCTCAGGCCAAGAAAATGAATATTTCTATCACTTTATAAATAGTTCATCAAAAAGAAAAAGTGGAAAAGAAAAAATTCAGGTGTGATATTTAATTTACTATATAATGTGTATGTGCGTGAGTATGTATGCGTATGGACATGATAGAATAGGTTTGAAACCTGTTAATGGGCAAATATATGGATACTATAAAGCAAATATGTAGTCACTGGTAAGGATTCATTCATTACTTCGAAGAAACTAAATTAATATGATGAAATCAAGGACATATTTTTTATGACTACTTAAATCCTAATTGCTGATGTCAGACCCTCTTGAAATAAGATGTCTGATAGTATATACATATGCATATATTTCATTATAGATACATGGGAGAAAATTAAATTACACATGTATATAGGGATCAGATATGATTCATGTAATCTCGGTATTATTAAACATGTTTATGCAACCAACTGACTGAGTCTCGACTAAGCACTTGATGGAAATATACTAACAATGAGCAATATAAATGTGAGTATAGTTGTACATAAACAATTAAAATAAGTACAGAAAAAATGTAAAAAAAAAAAAAAATAAATAAATAAATAAAAATAAATTAGTTGACATAATTGTTTCTAGATCATTGGTGGCTATAAATTATCCAGGGTTACAGAACAGAACAAAGCTTATTGAACAACGATTTCTCCAGGCGCTGATACTTTGATGCCCCGAGTCCTGTAGGCCCTGTCAAAATGTACGAATACAAAATTCCATACACCCCTTTCTTATTTACTTACTTTTGTCAAACCTGTTGGGAATCATGCAGAAGTAATGCCGGAGGATTATCTGATGAAGAACAGCAGGTTCTTCGGCTCCTACGTTCTCTGGACACTTTGAAGATAAGAATCTACATGGTGGCAATCGTAGCTGGAGTACGTCTCAGTTAAAACACGTTTTTTATTTTCTCTCAAATAATTGTTATGTCCAACGTCAGAAAACTTGGGAGCTCTTGATAATCCAAAACAACAAAACTTCTTTTTCAATTTCAACATTTTTTTTTTTTTTTTTTCATTTTCAAATAGTTTACATGAAATTATTTATTAATTTTAAATTTCTTTGTTTTACAATTTTATACCCATTTTTGACTGAATGCTAATTTTCTCCATTTATTAAAAGACTAGACAATATATTTTCCTTGTAATATTGGAAATGATTGTTACAGTTCGAGGTTCTTGGAGAGGGAGCAGGCGAGGCCGGTTCCGTCTGGTTCCACGTTGAGCTTGGTGACGACACCATTCTCCACCACCATGGAGTACCTCTTGGAGCGTAGGCCGCCCAAGGGAGGGAGGTAAGTATCCAGCTCCAGAGCTTTGGTGAACTCGCCGCTAGGGTCCGCTAGCATACGAACCTGCAACAAGCCGGAGCCGTTAGCCCATGAGCATGGGAGACAAGGGAGATGGGGACACACACACATCCAAGTTTTCTTAGCAGCATATATCATTTATACCTACTCTCTTCCTGCTTTCGAATTTTTGTTGTTCTTTGCCACTCACTGCCATTATTCCAAACCAGAATATGGAATTATTAAAAAAAGAAAAAAAAAAATTAATTAAACTTTATGAAGAGTATCAGGAATTCGTTCTTGGTAGTTGAATAATTAAAAACTAATTTGTAACCGAAAATGTTTTGATTTTTAACCGTTTCGACCAGAATTTCAGGCCTTCATAGCCCTTATCATTCAGCCCTTGAATATGAAAGAAAAATATACACAAATAATACAGAGGCATGTCTATATGTCATAATATAACATAGAATAAATAAATGAAAAGTCGATTACACACAGTTTCATATTTTCATTTATTTATTTGTTAAATTATGACAGGCTTTTATATTATTTGTGTATATTTCTTTTCATATTCAGCACAGATGAAGGCATGAAATTCAAACCGAAACGTTGGCTAAAATAAAACAATTTTTGAATACAAATTAGTTTTTAATTCTTCAACTACCAGTATAGAATACCTGATAATCCTTTCTTCATAAAACTTGACAGTCAATAAATTTACCTCCAAAGTAATTTGGAATTCACCAAATTTACCTACAACTGAGTTGCAGAATGGAGTCTTCATGATCTTAAGTGGTTGAAAGGAAAGCTAACACACACACACACACACAAAATGGAGAAAAACTAACAGTTAAGGATTAACGCTTCTGAATTTTCTGATATATTACAGAGAATTTTTTAAAACAAAAAAAAAAAAAGTTTTAGAATAAAAAAAGGACTCGAACCTGGATCTCCTGCTTGCCGGGCTTGTATGCTATCCATTGCACCACCGGGACGAGCTAGATAACTTATTAAACAATTAATGAGAGGGAATAGAATAAAAAAAAAATTATCTGTCCCAGCCAGGACAAAATTTACGTGGGATAATAAATCACAACCAAATAAATATTTATAGATAACTTATTCAATTCCCACCACAATATTCCCAATCATTGATTGTTTAAGATTTACGTGGGATAATAAACCAAAACCAAATAAATATTTATAAAAAAATGTTTTGTTCACATGTTTGTTATGTTCACATTTGTTATTTATTCATGACGGTAGATGATCATGCTAGAACTATAATAAATTAAAGAAATAAATAACTAAAGAAAATTAAGCTGGTAATTCATAATCTATTTATTAAATACCAGGCTTAGATTAATTTCTCTACTATTACTTGAACTAAGAAGAATAACTTTGAGATTCACAGCTTTAAAATTTACTTCTTGATCCATGATGAGACATTGAGTTGGATCCATTAGCATCCTAGAAATTCTTCTAAAACTATTTCTACGTGAGACTTAATTAATTGAAAAATATATTAAAAACACAATATTTCATACATTATGATTAAAATTTCATGCCAGTTAGCGGCTCCAGTTCTGGTTTGCTAAAAACTTAAATACAGTATTTTTAAATTATATTTACAATCTCATACCTTATATTCTCCGTCTTCATTGGTTTCTGTACATCCTCTCCCGTTGGCCAACGGGAGAGGATGTACAGAAACCAATGAAGACGGAGAATATAAGGTATGAGAGTTCTATATTCATTGGTGGTAGAAATAATAATAACCCTTTAGAATATTTACAATCATTAAACTCGGAATACACAGAATAAAAATCAATAACTTTTGGCTCCTATTTTCAATCATTTAATTTTGTGACGATACATATTCCTTCGATTGAGTTAAATCCTCAGACTATAAGTAGAGCCAGTTGAATAACTTATCAACTCTGGTGGAAATTGAACTCATAATGACCGTCCATTTTATTGCAGTAAATATGAACAGTACATGTAAAGTTACCTTCCAAAGGAGCCATCATATTGCTGGCTATATTCCTTAGATATATAAAATAGAGTATTGATTTCCTGAAATTTTAAATATACATTATAATTTGGATGAGTCGGTAATTTATACATACACATAAATTATTATCAGTATTACATAACTTTTTAATAAGCTGCAATGCACATAATCTATTAATTTTAATATATAAATATTTAATGCTACACGATGATCAAAATATCACTTTATATATATAAAGAAAACTTAGAACCACACGCGGCTGCGATGTATATAACAAACAGGAACAGGAGGAAGAAAGAGCGTAGTGAACACACAAAAAGAAAAATTTATAGTCTATGAAATTTTTTCATGTGATCTTTCTTCCTTCTGTTCATGTTTTTACACACACACACACAAATATTTATACATATCATAGTGTGTGATGACTGTGTGGAATATTGTAATAAATATGTGTATGTGTGTGTGTGTATATGAACACTCAGATCATCCGCAAATCGATAAAAAAGTTTGATGGGGTATAAAAATGTTTGATATTTTTGAGACAACTAAGACAACAGTGGGCTTAAGAATGATTCCTGAGGTACCCCTCTTTACAGTGGGTTTATATACAGATAAATTGTTAAATACAACAAAATTGTTGCCTTTTAAATAAGATTGCAGTACATGAGAAACATTTATCATAATCCATAATTATACACTAAAGAATAAAAATATTGTGTTCTAACAAGTCATAAGCAAATCATAACAAACCATAAGCTACAGTATCATCAGCAAATGAATGGCCATCCTATTGCAGTATACACCTACATGGTACATGCAGCGTTATGTTTAGGGAGATCTCTTGTCAGGCAGAAAAATGATCATTCAACTGTTGAAGTATGCAGGTGAACAGGGCGGGGCAAATAAGCATGTCGAGTTCAGTGATAAGACAACTGTCAAAACAAAACACTAAGCACTCTAGCATTTTTAATTCCTTAAAACGCGTTACTGCAGGAATAGGCACTGTCAGCTGGAAAAGTATTCATCAATTGATTCCAATGTCTATCTATTGGGTGCCAAGATCATTGGGCGACCAGACCTAGTTGCTCACACTTCGCTAACTCAACACAGCAAAATAAATATAAAAATACAAATAGAGAGTTTTTTGATCGTAGATATAATTATTAGATGTTTTTCTGTTGGGGTTCTGTCAAGGAAGATCCAAAAAATACAATTTAAAAAATGTATTTTTTAATTACATTCAGGGCGAATAAGGCTTACAATCTAAGCCGAAACGTTGGCAAATAATTAAGAAATACACATTTTTTAAATTGTATTTTTTGGAAATACTTTTACCGAATCCAAACAAAAAAAATCTTTATAAAAATAATTTGTCATTTAAGGCGAATAGAAGATCACTTATTCATATGTAACTGATTCCCGATTCCTCATATCCATAACTTTCATATAATATTATACAGTGTGAATATTTAATTTCAGCATAGAGGAAAATAGACACGAATGGGGAAAGCGAAAGAAGAATATTTAATAAAAAGTCACTAATGTTTAAAAAAAGGCTGAATGGGCATAAAACAAAAGAGAATGTTCTATTTAAATTGAATTATGAATAGTATAAAAACTAATTGCAATAAATTTAAATAAAAAATACATATGATGGAGCCTTCAAAATGGTGCTATATAAAATATTGTGGTAAAGGTGCACATGAAAGGCATGTTCTCTATCAATAAAATAAAATAATATAATCTAAAGAGTTATTATCACTACCAATGAATATAGAACTATCATACCTTCTATTATCCGTCTTCATTGGTTTCTGCAAACCATCTTCTGTTGGCGAGCGCTTTCGGACATTGTCCATCTTCTGGCCGAATACATTTGTTCACTGTCACTGTCTGTATGTATTCGGTCACGAGGATGGACAATGTCCGAAAGCCCTCGCCAACAGAAGATGGTTTGCAGAAACCAATGAAGACGGATTACAAAAGGTATGATAAAATAATATAAATTCCATCGTTAAGAACTAACGAACACGGATTACATGTCAACACAATTGGGAAGCCACTTTTCCCGCTTTAAGTAGAGCTAACTCATCCCTAAGGAAGGTTCTCATTAAACAGGAGGGAAGACACAGCACACATAATGGGCGAAAGAGGATTGGACAGGATCTGCTGCAGGCTGCGAGGGTCGGAGGACAAAGCTCTGCGAGGCCATCTGCACAGCTCAGAGGGGTAGTTCACCCAGAGGCTCTTTGTGTTTTTTTCCCCCTCCCTCTCATGTGAATATATGAGGATATACTCCGACATAGGAGCACACTCACCCTAGCCGTCCTTGCAGGCATTCTAGAAGGGGCGGAACGTACGGCGATATGTGAGCATGAGGAAGAGCAAACGTATGTTTCTTACGAGCAGATCATTATCAGTTATTAATACTTCCAGGCTGGTGTTTTGGAAATGTTCGACTAACAAGATGACATAAAATCAGGGGCAAATATCGTCTGAACTAATTTGCAACTAATCTAATAGGTTATTTCCACCATCAATGAATATAGAACTATCATATCTTCTATTATCCGTCTTCATTGGTTTCTGCAAACCATCTTCTGTTGGCGAGCGCTTTCGGACATTGTCCATCTTCTGGCCGAATACATGCGGCAGGCAGTTGAATACAGACAGTGACAGTGAACGCATGTATTCGGCCAGAAGATGGACAATGTCCGAAAGCGCTCGTTAACAGATGGTTTGCAGAAACCAATGAAGACGGATAATAGAAGGTATGATAATTTGCAACATTCAAAAAGTTTCACAAGTTCAATGAAAAAACAGAATCTCCTTCTTTGAGGCCTCACAATTTTACTAGCTAATGGGAATTACCATAAATAGGTCATTCTTATACTATATTTAAGCGTTTCGCCCTTCGGGCATCATGTTAGAAAATAAATATGAATAGGAAAAATTCTTTATTTTAAGCTAGCCAACCAATCTACATTGTATACAAATTAAAAACTTTTTTTAACAAACTCCCGCAATCAGTTATGTCTTACAATTTTAAAAGGCACTAACCTAGCTCTAATAGACAGATTCTCTTTAACAACAAGCATTAGATATTGTGTTATTTACCGTTAAAAAAATAAACATAAAGCATGCTTATGTGTAAGTGTACTGAAAAATCATAATACTAAACCTGTCCAAAAATATATTGCTAAGCACTGATTTTAGTTGTGGTATTTAATCCCACGTTAATTTTATAGATAAATGCAAGGGAATAGAATAAAAAAATCTTACTACCTCAGCCGGGACTCAAACACGGATCTCCTGCTTTCCGGGCAGTTATGCTAACCATTGCACCACCAGGCCAGCTAGATAATTCCTTCTACTCCCCGCTTTTTAGTCCGAGTCTAAACCCCCGAGTAAGATGAATATATTGTCTTAACGTCTCGTAAAACGAGAGTCTAACAAATAGCCGACAATGTTAGCTCCTTCGAGCATAAGACGATATATTCATCTCTTACTCGGGGATTTAGATTCGGAGTAAAATGCAGGGAGTAGAAGAAATTATCTGGCTGGCCTCGGTGGTGCAATGGCCAGCATACTTGCCCGGAATGCAGGAGACTTTAGTTCGAATACCGGCTGAGGTAGTGAGATTTTTTTATTCTATTCCCTTGAATTTCTTGTATTATATTTTTAGATTTCAAGATATGTAAAATCAGATAAAACAAGAGAGAGAAAAAAAGTAGAAAGATGAATGATATGGCGGGCTCCGACCCATATTTTCATTAGGATATGGCGGTATCCATCCAGGGAAGACAGTCTGACCGAGATGTTGAGAGAGAGAGAGAGAGAGAGAGAGAGAGAGAGAGAGTGAGAGAGAGAGTGAGTGGGAATAAGGGGGGTGGAGGGGGGGAAGAGAGAGAATGGACTACTGTGCCTAACCTAAATCGCGCAATGGCGCCCCAAGGAAAGGGCCGGTAAAGACGGTTAGTGAACATAATTTGTACTTCTCACGGCTAAGGGTGGAAGCAGATAAGGTAGCTGCGGTGAGTGTGTGCCTCTCTAGTTCCCACGGTAGCAGGTTTCAGCTAGTAACTAGCCACTGCAATTGAATCCCCTCAGCCTCGCGCTGAATCGACAACCAAACTGGAGAGGATCAAAAACTATTGGGAGACCTACCGATAACCTCCTCCTATTAATAATGACACACTTGATTCTAGATAGCTATCTGGATATTTTCTTGTTCTGTCCTGTAGCAGATAGGACAAAGGTCGGAAACGGAAGTCCTTTAGATGGGCGAGGAGGTCGACTAGATATCTAGTGGAAGAAAGCGAAGATAAGTCCCATGCCCCACGAAGTATAAGCTGAATGAGCAATTGCCCTGTAGGTGGTAGGAACAACCTGTACATCTTCTAAATCAAATGACAGAGATTTTTTTTAATCAGATAACTGGTAACAAATCATACTTAAATCCTAAGTAAATCAGAAGTTAGGTAACGACAGACCTACCTTTAGGTCTTTACACATATAGTGTACAGATATAAATGAAAATATATATGTATATGTATATATATATACACACACACAAACACACACACACACACACACACACACACACATATATATATATATATATA
>KZ809645.1:74682-85411 GCA_000696205.2 Oncopeltus fasciatus
AACACAAAGTAAATTAAATAATTAGTTTTTAGTGTTAAATTAGATAATTTTAAAATATTTATCCGAACATAAATAACATCCGATTGGTGAGAATATTATTGGGCTTAAATGTTATAAATATCAGTCAAGTATTGATAGTAAATTTTTAGTTTTATAAAAAAAAATCATTTTTGCCAACTGGAGTATTAGTAAATGTGATTAATCCATTAATAAAATTTTCCTTTATGATTGCCATATGCTGGGAAGTAAATCTTAATAATCGATTAAATGATTATCGAATGAAATAAGAAGAATTGAATGATTATTAAATAAATAAGAATACACCAGAAGTGAAGATTCTTATGGAATAATTTTTAAACGATTCATTTATATATATATATATATATAATATAATATTATATATTTGAGATGCACATTGTCCCTTTTATTATTATAGAACAAGAAACTAATAGTAAATCTTATTATTAATTACTGGAAAACGCAATTTTTCACAGGGAAATATAAATTAATGTTAATTTATTAAAATATTATATAATAGAGAGGAGGACTCAAAGTAAAAAGATGTGAATGACTACTTTAGATAATTAGAACGAGTGAGCCCCCGCCATTACACAAAAGCGGCTGCTGAGTGGGGGGAGGGGCCCTCGGCGCCATCCTGCCCTCGCCAGACAGATATCGATAAAGCTTATCACGGCCTGCGCAAAATCAAATATTGCACAGGGCCACTGGGCTTTCCCGGCGAATTTCCAGCCTGGAATGGTGAAAATGCACCTCTATCCGGCGAGAGAGAATGGAGATTCCTACACCGAGCCTCAGTGTCCACTCGCCTGGAAGTGAGACTACAAAGCCATCTTGTTGTTATTCCCTTTTGCCTGAACTCATGTATTCTACATATATATATACACTATAGAATACCGTAGTTATCTATTTAGATATATTCCGCCAAATCTAAGCTTGTGAAACTTACATGCGTTTTCATTTTATGGGATATTGATTGAACGTTATTGATCAGGAGGAGGAGATAGTGTTCGGTCAAAGGTTTATTATTATATAAAGACAAATTGGTGAACCAATACTGTTTCATTATTGCCAATGTGTTTCAGCCTTAATTTCAGGCCTGTATAACAAACATAAAGCAATGTATATGTGTGAGTGTGTATATATGTATATATTCCTTAACAAACATAAAGCAATGTATATGTGTGAGTGTGTATATATGTATATATATATATATATATATAATTTTGTGACTATACACAGAAATGTGTGAGTGATAGTGTCCACTCCTACTGGCTACAGTATTCAGGTTTTCAAAATAAAATTCGGCTTGTAGGTCTTAAATACAATACTATAGGCTAAGTTTTTAGTTAGTTTAATTATCTTGTGCGGCTACAAAATAATTTTCCATTTAGTCGACATAATATTTGGTTTAGAGTAGTGAATATGAACAAAAATTTGTTCAGTTTTCACTTGCTTCATTCGATAAGGCTATATGAAGGCCAAGAGTCATTCAAAACTTTAGATAAACTCTTAAATATTTCTCTTAATAAACATATTTCCTAAACATTCTATACTAAACTAATTTAAATTTGATTGCTATTACATTCTATAAATTTTACACCTATTATGTAAACTATTGCTTGGGCCTCCAGAATGGTCCGGGAGGAAGAGTAGGGGATGCAATCCCCCATCATAGTTACATTCATAAATACTTTCCTTAACATGCATTTTTTGTAAAAGTCATAGAATATAACCATTAGAAAAAAATCTTTTACACCTATTATATTCTTATACACTTTTTCATAATTAAAATAACAACAAATATATTTCAGTTATTAATTTTGGTCCTCCTCTAAACCCCCCTCTTTCAAAGGTTTATCATCATAAGCTTAAATATCTATAAATTTGGTTTTATATTTTACAAACAAGAGGTGTGTTTCCATGAAAAAAGTAATAAAATTGCATTTTACACCTATTTTGTTAAACATACTTTTTTTCATAATAGAGATAATGAAAAAATTATGATTTTCTAAACTTAGAATTATACGATTGAAAAAATACAATCAGAAATGTAAGGGGAAAATTCATAAAGTGCATTATTTTATTACAAAAACATAGGAATTTAGTAATATTATTAGGTACTTAAGAGTGGGGTTTCATAAATATAATTTTTTTTTTTTGTGAAGTTATAGGTACGTCACAAAACTCAGGATAGTATTTTTTGTTACCAATTTTTGGAATTATTTAAACACAATAAATTATTATAACTGTGTTTTATTAACAGTTACAACTCTTAATAAATAATTATCAATAATAGATTGTTAAAAATAATAATTATTAACAAATGAATTGAGTATTTAAAATAATTGTTAAGAATGGTAATTACCAACAAGTAAAATATACGTATTGAAACATATAATTCTATAATTGTAAGTTTAAGACTAACTCAAAGATATTCTTTAGAAATCATTAAGATAAGAAAACAATAAATCTTCAAATCATTCAATGGAATAAAAGCACCATTGAATAATGCATTAGAGTGATTCATAGGGCCTAAAATAAATACCACGCTGATACAAGAATATCCCTATTAATAGAGGAATGTTTATACATATCTCCCTAGGATATTTCTAGCTATTTAAACTTAGTTCATGAACAAATTCTAATGAATACCAACATGAGGAAAACTTTACAAATAAAACAGAACTTCTCGAAATGCAAATAGGATGTAAAGTTTATTACATAACAAAACCTTTTAATTAATGTTTAGTCTCATATAGAAAACGACTTTAAATGGAAAGAAAATGGTTTTGTATTATTCTACAAATGTTCACGTAAGTGAATAACAACAATTTGACACGGTCCAACCCGGAAGAAGAAACGGTAAATTATTTTACATAGTTATGTGTAATACCATTTCATTAGATTTCAATTCAGGTAAGTGGATTAGCATGATTATAAAATGAGAAGCAAAATAGGATTGGGCTTTAAAATAAAAGAGATTAAAAAAAATATACTAAAATGGGCTGAAATTTTCTGTTCGTGATTTTAATTAATGTCCAAATAGAATAATCACACATTATTCTTTAATTTTTACATACCTTGTGAAGCTAGAAATAAAGTTATGTAATTTTTTTTTTTAGATTCATTTTGTCAATTTCTTCACAAAATTGAATGAGTTGGTTTCCACATAATCTCAATATTGTGAATAGATATCTATAAAATTTTGGGGATATTGAAGTTCTGGATGCTGTAAAAATAAATAAAATTACACAATAAAAAAATTCAAAAGAATCACGCTATGAAATATTCAGCAATACTAAATTTAATACCGAATATCTAATATAATATGAAGTTATGAAGCGCAACTTACTGACTCACAGAAATCTAACCTACTGCCAGATGTGGTAGGTAACCAGATTTTGTATGGTTCATATTATGGTTATATAAATTCTAAATATTAATTTTACCACCCTTCTTCCCTTGAATAGGGTATTCAAAAAATCAATTTTAGGGGCACCTTTTGAGGCCTATACCTGAAGAACAAATAGTCCTATCGAGAAACTAATGGTACTATGAGCTATGGATTTTTGAAGATCTTCAATTGATTTTTGCTCAGACTCTTACAGCTGAGATATTTCAGCAATTTAAAAAAAATTTTTTTTTTATACATAAAAGTTTATATATTTTAAAGTAAATTGAACATATTAAGAAATAATCAACTTGACTTTAAATCTCCATTCCTCACACTGTAATAGTGATCTAACCCTTTAAATTATTTTTGTTTTATTGTTTATTTTATAAAAAATTATTGTCCTTATTCAAAATTAATAATTTTATGTAAAATTTCAATTTTTTTTTTTAACACACTTACACTTAAGGTTTTGGTTTATTTATTTATTCATTTTTAATGAAAANAATTATTCCTGCATGTGCGCCTTAGTGCCATGTGTGTTCTCAGCCACATTTGTGGAAGATCCGAAGAGGTCTTGCGTAGCACAAAGGAGTCTGAGACCTGCGGGAGTCTGTCTCGTTCAAGTCATCTAGTGAGAGGACTAGTATGGAGGAATAGATGTTCGAGAGATTTCAAAAAGTACATTCGTTTTTTATATATTTTATAAAGATTTATCTCATCACCTACCACTGGCAGTGGCGTATCCCATCAAACCCTTTGAGGTAAGGGGGTGTTTTGCGAATTCTGGAGGAGTGTAGCTATTGTAAATATTGTCATAACAGATTTTTATCTCCGATCTTCCTTTCTAGAAATAAAAAAATGATACAAAAAAATATACATATATATATATATATTTTTTTTTGTGTGTGCATGTGCTAGAACATGTGAGTGTGCATATGTAGTTAATGTTTAGAATTAGTGACTGTTATTCAGGCAATAAAAAAAAAACAACCGGGGTTCTTTCTCTAACATTAAAAATGTAAATGGAAGTAGAGATTGATAAAAATAATGTTTTTTATGTTCTATCCATATTGTATGCATTGTTCAATTTTAGTTATTACATTTTTTTAATTTAAATATGTGCATTGGGTAAGCAGTTATGCAATACTCAAACCTCTATAGATATTAACAGTGATAACAGTAATGTTTGTAAGTGCATATATATATATATACAGAAAGTGTATATAGAAAATGAAACACTCGCATCTGCGATATATAGTAATCAAAAACAGGTGAGATAGAAAGTATGCACAAAAAGAAAAAATCACAAGGAGTAAAACTTTCAAGAATCTCTCGACCTCCATCAGTGAGGAGTGAAGAGAGACTTCATGTCACTTCTCACTGACAAAGAGCGAGAGATCCCTGAAAATTTTACTCCTTGTGATTTTTCTTTTTGTGAGTGCACTGCACTCTCTATTATCCCACCTGTTCTTGATTACTATATATATTTATATATGTGTGTGGGAGGGGGGAGGAAGGGGGGATGTGGATTTACATTTACATGAGAATGAGCATGTGTGTGTATGTGTGTGCGTGTGTGATAAAATTGAAGAAATTCAATAAAAGGCCCCATGAACATATTTTGTAAGAGGTTTGCATAGGGAGTGGACATAAAGGACTTATAAATNAGAGAGAGAGAGAGAGAGAGAGAGAGAGGGGGAGAGAGAGAGAGAGAGTTAATTACAAATAAATGTACCACTAACAATTATTAGTTACTTTTGTAACTTTTTTTTATCTATATGGCTTTACCTAATGTCATCCTTTTAGCTTGTATGATTTCCCATTCTGTTTTATAGCCAAGAATCACAATGAAATATTAATGAAACAAAACTTGAATGTAAAACAATTTTTTTAAAATGTAAAATGAGAATCATGTTAAATGAAAGGTAAAATTTAGAATCATTTTTTTAGTTGTATAAAATTGAGAGGTTGTAAAAATTCGAACAAAATTTTAACTTCAGCCACTTGGACAAAAAAAAAAAAGAATAATAATAAAATATGAATTGAAGGTAAGGATAGACAGTATAGAATATACAGGAACTTCATTAAATTATTGACTGAAAAAATGAACCATGGAACTAATGTTATTTATTTTCTTCTATGTAATTGCTGGCTGGTGAACTGTGGAGGTTTGTGATCATTTCTTATTTATTTTACCCACCTATAATGTTATTTAGATATATTGCTATTATGTCGATGAAGTGGCGAGAATATAAAAGTTATTTTCACCAACACATTACGTCCGACATTTTCTTTGGCAAAACTCACAACTAACTGGATCTGAAAGTAGAGAGAGTGAGAGAGAGAGAGAGAGAGAGAGAGAGAGAGAGAGAGAGAGAGAGAGAGGAGCACTGGAAAAATAATGAAAATAAGCTACTGTTGTTAGAAAACAATTTTTGAGTTTGAATCCCCAATAGACCTAGTGAAGATTTTAAATCTTTAATTTAAGTCTTTCAAAGACATATAAGAAAATAAAAATTCAGACACGACAAAATAGAGACTGATGGGTAAAGCCAAATAACATTCAAAGGTGACACTCAATAATAAGATTCATGATTAGGGGAAGCCTTGACCCAGTAACAAGATAAATAAAGATAAATAGGTAGAAAAAAATAGTAAGTGAACTGAAAAATTGATAAGGAATACTAGATATGAACCAAACTTAAAGCATTAATTAATTCATCTACAAAAGGATGTTTTGGTTTTTTGATTATATGGTGTAATATACCACAAAAATTCATAAAATCCTTTTAAAAAAAGTATAAAATGAAGATATATTAAATAGGTTAAATGAAATAACTTAACATATTCAGTATTCACAATTCTCCACTGATATGCTGAATTATTACAATTTTAGGTAAAATTTTCATTAATTAATATTACATATATTACTTCAAAGTAAGTCTTGACCATTAATGATTTTTTAAAAATATAAAAGAAATGATTTAGTCAAAAATACACTCATTTAATGTATGTATAAATAAATAAATATATATATAAAGTTAATTCGTCCATTTTACTGCACAAAAAAAATTTCAGTTGTTTACCTTAAGGTCGTAAACTTAAGAAAGAACTACTGGTGAATTTGGTTTGCGTTCGAGTTCAAGAAGTATTTCATGTTCTTATACTAAATATATAAGATCATTCGTGAGCTAAATAACTCATTATTGCAAAGAATGTATAACTTTATTCCTCCAATTTATAATAATATTATGGTTTAATACAAATATGTCACAGTATTTTCGCTTTATTTGTTACTATGTAGTATATATTCATTTTATATTTTTAGTACTATTTAAGTTACAAAGAAATTTAGCTATGATGACAGGACATCTCCCACTCTACCTTCCTGTCCGTCAATTTTTAGGCTCACTTTTTTTTTTNTTGTGTGAAACCAAAACAATTTTAAAGCGGAAATAACCAAATATGACAGATTTATCTAATTTTAAGAGAGAAAATATAATTGAAATATATAGAAGAATCTTGAGAAATTTACCCTTGAACATTGGTACCCTATAAATAAAAGTTATATCAGATAAAACTTTTTTAAATATTCTTTTTCAAGACAGATTTAAAAAAAAAAACTTAGTTTTTCATAACTGAACACAATTTTTTAGTTTGATCACTCTCTAAATCTCGCTTCCTTAGTTAATCGATTCCAATAATTTTGATAGATTTGGAGATTACATAAGAACCCATTTAAGGAATTGCAGAAAGAAGCAAATTTCTTTAGACATACATACACACTTCCAATAAATCTATGTGTGTGTGAGTATACGCATGTAAACCTCAAAATACTATGATGTAACTAATTCACTTTCTACATTTTAAATGTTGCAGGCATTAATGTAGTTAAAGATGTGTTTGGGTGTAAGAACATATACATATATGTAGTCAAATCTGAACCAACATAAATTGAATTGAATTATTGGTACTTCTAAGCTATGAGCTTAGTGCAAAATCAAAACCAGTTATTAATAAAAATACTAAAAAAGGTACAATAAAATTTCTTCTCCTTGTTTAATAGTAAATTTCAACTTCATCTAATTCATAAAGATATTTAATTTACTCTTTTCAAGGCCACTTCATTGAAAACTTAAAATATTTCTATATAAAAAAATAACAACTATCTGTGATAATTAAATTAATCTTATTTTAATATAAATTTGTTTTCAGCTATTGATTTTTTTTTTTTTAAATTAACAACTCCTCAGACGTATCTTCATAATCCATAAATATCTTTCTTTCATTACAACCAGAAATTAAGGTCAGAAAGAGAATTTGATCTAATTAAACAAGTATTTTATCATTAATGATTACACGCATTTAATTTTTACGAATGGTTATAGCTTACAGAGGAAATTGCTATTATTCTTATAAATGAATGAATAAAGAAACTATTATTGGCAACTTACTGAAAACCACATCTTTCTCCCTAAAGGAAAACTGTAAGAGATATAACAAATATTAGGCCTTTCATTTTTTATTGGTTTTGTAACGTCAAGGAATATTCTTAGGGAGGGTAATAATTTTGAATTTTTAAGTCGACTATAATAGTTCATTTTCTAGGAAAAACAAAACAAAGGAAAATTCAAAACTGGACTTGAGGTTCCACCTAGACACCCACTACAATTTACAATTTCGGCCTGTTAGTTCATTATAAACCTTATTGGTCTAATATAACTCATTAACAATTCTATCTTTTTGCTTTAAATTTAAATACTTGGTTAAAAATTCTGTATTCTAACTCAATCAGATATAATACAAAAGCTAAAGCATGTAATAAATCTAAGGCAGAAATTACCTAAATCAGATTTTTGGACCCCTGTAAAAAATATGTAATTTATATAAATCCATGGAAACCTTGAGATACAATTTTTCTTCATTCATGCTGCTCTATCCCTAAAGATTTTATTAATGAGAAAAATTAAACCATAAAGAGAGGGTTTTTAATTAAAAAATTTGAAATATAAAATATCTTTTACTGCAATATTGAAGAATTTTTTTAGTTTACCCAGTTCCAGCATGAATGATTTTATATTTGCTAAAAAAAAAATTATTTATTATTATTAAAAAAAAAAAAACTACCTTTTAATAGGAAGACGTCAGGAGATAGAAGGTTTTTAACTTTATATACTTTTACAGTAAACATGTAAAATATTTTATGAATGTGGGATATAAAAAAAAACAAAAAAAGAATAAATAAATATAAATTATCAGGAATTGATCAGGCTTTCATGATTTTCTTTAAAAGATATAATTTAGTAATTATGGATTTTTTTCATGTTATAAAATATAATGTAAAGTAAAAAATTTAATTATCAAAAAGTAGCAATGGTTGTTCATAGAAATTGATAGTTTACAGAGTGCATTAATTATAGAGATATTTTACAACTTATTTAGTTAACGTATTCTTAATATTGAACTAAAATGTTAATTACGATTTATGAATCTAAGGTAAATTAATGTATAGAATATTCTAAATTCTTTTTAATTGCTATTATCCCTAGTTAAAATTAAATTATCAAAATTTCTCAATACCTGCAATAATTTTAATTTTAATTGTACTCGTAATATAACCAGTTACTCCATAAACAAAAACACTTGGTCAAAGAGTAGGAAATTAGTTATTTCCTTTATGAATTGGACATTTACTAAAGTAACCAATGTTTTAAAATTTACAAAACTTAAACAAGTAGAAAGGAAATAATCTGACCACTAACCATATTTTTCAACTTCTCAACTCTAAAAAATCATTGAAAATTAACACATTATTATTTAAGCTGGTAGTTAATGCTCAAACCATAACACAAAACAAAATAATAGTAAGGGTATTAAATAAATAAACAAATAAAATTAGAAAAGGACAAAGTGGTTCAATAATAATAATTTTATAAAAGGAACAATACTAAACAAAGGGTGATAAAATAACAAGTAATTGATCTTATTGAATAATTTATTTTCATTTTCAAAAACTCATAAAAATGTAACTTAAAATCACAAGGCATAAACTCACCTAGTGCATTTTTAACTCCAGAACAAAAAGTCATATACAAAAAAATGTTTTTATATATAAAGAATATACTTTAATTATACAAAATTGTTAAAATACAAATTACAACAAATGGATGAGAGGAAGTAAGGATTGGTTTGAAGTGTACAACATTTATTTATTTTTGTTTTATTTATAAAAAAAATTCCATCAAGGAAATTAATTTATTTTTATTTTATTTTTCTCCTTTATAAAAGTTTCAATAAGGACATATTGAAATTTGGTGATTATAATCACCACACAACCTATTCAAAAAAAAAAAAAAAAATTTTTGNGAACATCAGTATTTTATCTTGAGAACACTTAAAAACACGAACATTCTTATTTAATAAATATTAATTTTGTTGTGGTATTTTATTCCACATAAATTTTAAACAAATATTAAATGCAAGGGAATAGAATAAAAAATCTATCTGTCCAAGCCAGGGCTCTAACCTGGATCTTCTGCTTTCCGGACCGGTATGCTAACCATTGCATCACCAGGACTATCAAGATAACTTATTAAATTCCCAGCATACTAGCGAGAGTCTAAAATGCAAATAAACAGTAAATAACGAAAGGCGATAAATAGCTAGACAATGTCAGCTCCTTCGAGCATAAGACGATGTATTTGTCTTTCTCGGAGATTTAGACTCTCGCTAGTATGGTAGGAATTTAATAAGTTATCTGGCTAGTCCCGGTGGTAAAATGGTTAGCATACCGGCCTGGAAAGCAGGAGATCCAGGTTCGAGCCCTGGCTGGGACAGATAGATTTTTTATTCTATTGCCCCGCATTAATTTGTATATTCTTATTTAATTTTTAATTTTGTTTTGTTGACCTAAGAGGTTAGACTTTTGCTTTTATTTTTATAATTTATATTACTCTACACATAAATACTTCAAGTATATTTAGTTTCTTTCTATGAGTACATTGCTGAAAATTTAGGAACTAAAACTTTTTCAATTTTAAATCAATCTTTTTTTTCAACTTTGTAATATTTATAAATTTTATTTACAGCCTAAAGCCATTTGTCATCTACCAAATAATGAAATAATAGATAAAATCAATAAATCAAATAGTTTTTTTTTTTTGAATAAACTATTTATACTTTCAAGTATACTTTTAAAAAAACTAATGATTACCTTTCACAGAATATTTGTATTTCTTTGCTAACCTTCTGATTTTTAAGCATCTATTTAATACCATACATTTAAAATTCAATACCATGTAACAAAAAAGGGCA
>KZ809646.1:60450-77570 GCA_000696205.2 Oncopeltus fasciatus
AAAAAAAAAAAAAAAAAAAAAAAAAAAAAAAAAAAAAAAAAAAAAAAAAAAAAAAAAGAAAGTAGAATCTACTTCATTAAACTACGATCAACCAAGAGTAGGTTGTAGGCATTTTCTACAGTACTGATTTCCCTAAAGAACGAAATAAGAAATTTGAGTGTTTAGGAGGGAAGTCAGTCTCAGAGGATTTTATAACTAAGAGCTTTCCAGAGGTTGGTTGAGGGGATGAGGTTTTGTGATGGGGAGGGTTGAGGTCAGAAGGTCGGGTGCTCGTCCGTAAGGCGTGGTTCGAGGTTAAGGGTGAGGAGGTCATTAGCATAACAGCGGAAATGAATTCATGTTTCCTGATTGTAACTGATCTCATCAGAAGTAAAGGAAATATCCACAATAATGCGGAATACAAGTTATTTACCTCTATGTCTACCTTAAATCCCAGTGAAAACATACTCAATAACTTAAAATGTGTAATAAGTTACTATTTATTTATTAAAATGCACAGCACACCTGAGTCAATGAGAAATGGTTGTCTTTCGGGAAAGCAATATATTTTAGAGGATAAATAAGAATATAACCAAACTGTTACATGGCGTACTCCAGCATATTTACAATTTTTTAAAATTTTATTTCAGGGTACATTGATATAATCTGGCGGGTTACGGCTGCAATGCTTCGACTAATTTTCCAATTGTAGAGTTTCGTGTGAGTGAACGAATTGAAGACAACAAGCTGTTTTTTTTTTTTTTTTTTTTTGTATTTACTGATCTATTTAATAATAGTGTAGCTAAGTATTTAGGTATATTCCCCCATTTGGTCAAATTGAGAATGTTACACGTAATTGTCAGGCAACATGCCAAAACACTATAAATAACCTACGACTGGTCCGAAGGGTGTGGTTGGCCTGGCACCACCTAGCATACCCTTAACCCCGGACCAGATAGCCAACCACCTAGATGTGTACTAGAGCTGGCCGGAGGAGTGGCAGTGCCTGTCCTGGGGTTGAGGGTCGGGGACTTGGGCTTAATGGCAAGAGCCCTGACTTCTCTTATCTTCCAAGACCCCCAAGTAAAGTAGACCCAATAAATGAATGTCAATAAAATTTAACATGAGTGAAACTTACAATTACAAAATAACTTGTAAAATTATATAAAGTAATTAAATACAAATAAAAGTGTCCCACTCCCCCAATATGTATGTAATACATATGTGTGTACGTAGGTGCTGTATGGATTAAAATAATAAGTGTAATAATAAGATTAAAAGATAGGCGCTGATAGCCATTATAGTTGATCGCCTTAAAACTACAAACAATCAATCAACTTATTTTGGTTGATTTCCTGATGCCCAGACGGATGAATGCCAATAATCTGATCTGCGCATCAATCTATGATGATTAATCTATCGCATAATCTAAACACTCCATATGTATGGTAAACGAAAATATATATTACTTTAAGGAGAATGGGGTAGAATAATTGGCAAGAGTAAGAAATGGCGTTCATTTTGAATCCATCTGTGCATCTGAAGATCAATCCTTATTTTATGTTTGAACGCCTTTATGCAATGTTTGAGGTATCTAAGGTAAAGAAATTGATCGACCTTGTACAAGCATCCCTCGGCTAGAAGAGAATGAACTTCTAAATTTGGCGGATAAAAGCTTGACGTAAAAGCCTTCCTCCCGGCAGTCTCTAAGGAGCAATCAATCACAGTAATGCACGGCTAATAATAGAGGTTATCAACTTAAAGAGATTTGCGTTAATTGATAATCCCTGATTTCATTGATCATCTGTACAATGGCCTCTTCCACTTGGCTGGGTAATCGTGTTAATGGAGGTTCTCTCACTTATCAATCATCTCTTGGCATATCTTAACTTAGATTGTATAGCTGAAAAAGGCCATTTATTGAGAGCTGTCCCGAACGAAGAGTGTCAAGGAGAAAACCCTTCGATCGAAAAATAAAATGACTTTCAGAAGTTTATTTCCAACATTGTGTAAGAAAAATGATAATAAATATTCTCAAACTGATTAAAATTGATCGTACAAAGACACTTAAGGTGGTCGGTCGGAACCGTGTTGTTTCAGTTTTTGAAAACATACATAGTTCAAATGGAGAACTTTTTTGGCAGTAGAGATTATTAGAAGACGTTTTTTGTTGGGTTTCGGTCGAGGTAATCCAAAAAATACAATTTAAAAAAAATTGGGTTTTTTAATTATCTGCCATCGTTTCGGCTAGACTGGATCATTCCGTCTTGAAAATGGGATACTGGTGACGCGACTTCCCCTCTCGCCTTCATTATAGCCCTGAAGATGTCTTACATTGTAAGCTAAAACGTTAGCAGATAATTTAAAAAAAAACACATTTCTTTTAAATTGTATTTTTTGTATCTATCTTGACAGAACCCCAACAAAAAACATCTACTAATGGTTGGATGTTGAAGGACGGGTTTAAATAGGAAATTATTTTTAGCAACAGAAACTAAAACATCTGTACAAATAGTAAACAGGAGTCAATTTTCGATTGCTTACAATAGTGCCGAGCTTGGATAGTTGAATTATTATTATTGATTTTTCTTGAATAATTATATATATATATACACAAAAAGAAAATGAATGTTANGGTAGTGGAAAAATATATTTATATATATATCTTCTATTAACAGGGGATTTCCAAAATGACTGTTTCGAATTTAATAGTCCATTTTGTAGGAGTTACTCATTCAATTCGCAATAAGGTATAAATAACTTAGAAAAAATAATTCCCATATAACAGGAAAATTAAAGTCACCCTTAGATTTATTAAACTTCTCCTTCAACACAGATACAATGATATTTATAATGATTCGTAGCGTTTCTAAATACATGATTGTTACTCCATTAAGTCATTTTATGGAGTTAGATCTGCCAATAAATATGTAGTTACAATAACTCAAGGAACCTATGCTTGTACTCAATGTACTAAAGGCCAATAACATGTTTTGTTATAGCATGACCGTCTTAAAAGAATCCGAAGTATTTTGAAGTGCCCATCTGCTATATATAAATAAAAAATATGCCAGAAAAGTTTTTATTTTCAAGATTCATTTAATTTAATTATATTTTACACATAATGGACATTTTACTTTGAAATTTACTTATATTTATCACGGATATAATAAAATGGGGTACTTCGAAAGGGTATGCACAGACTGAATTCATAATTTCACTAATTTCACAAGTTCAGCTGTTTTTGGATTAGAATTTCTACAATTACTCTAAAATAGGTTAAGTATGAATAAAATAAAATAGCAAATATTTGGCAATTTATTATGATATTTCAAGGGGGGAAAAACGCATAGTAAATTATAGCTGTTCTTGCCCATTTTTTTCAAAATAACGTACAAAGAAAATTCTTTATATGGAGTTTCTATTAAATTTGGTTCGAGTTTTTTTAAAAATATTCTAAGGGATAGAGAGGAAAATTTGGGGGAAAAAAAATTGAACTGTCTTCAAAATCTTCGTTGTTATTAGACATTTGAAAAAAATGAATTAAAAATTGAGGCGTATAATTTCATTTTCTATTTATTCTCTCTAAAACTTTCAAAAATGCTCTTAATGAGGAAAAAAAAAAAAGAATGAAGTGAAAGGGTCAAGTGTCTTCTCCATGTCTTTCCACGCCCGATGGGCAAAGAACCAGCCTCAGTGACATTGCTTCCCCCTGCTCCTTTGTTTTTGCTTGTAAGATAGAATTAATCATTTAATCTTATCTATTAATTTTTATAATAAAATTTGGGTAAACGGATGGTTACGGATGGTTTGAAAAAAAAAAAAAAAAAAAAAAAGGGATTACTTTGTCTATGGCTCTAGGTTGAATTTTAATCGATTTTCTCAGCTAATTTTTAAAGTATTTCTATGTAAACAAGTAGATTCGAGGATAAATTGACTACGGGAAAAATGGCTGTTAATTTGAGGAAGAAGAAAAAATATGAGGGTCTTTCACGTTACCCTAGACGCCAATTTTTTATTATTTTACTTTTAATCTGTAAAGCATATCAAATACGGGGGAAGAGGGTTTCCCACTTAAGGGGCACGATTTCGCCAGAGCGAGCATTAATTAAGGAGTTAGTGAAGAGAGTTGTTTCATTCGGAACTATTTCTCCTGTCCGCTGAGTTAGTTATCCACACTCTTTGTCCCAGTGAAATACACACTCCGAGCTGAGACAAATAACCAAGGTTCCAGCTGACATGTGGCAGGGGAATGGGTACTGTCCCTCTCAAAGTCCCTTTAGTGCACCAGCTGGAAAGCGAAATATTTCCCTTTCACATTCAAATTTTAATTATCCAATACTATTTGTTAGGTACGTTTATCATTAATATTAATGAAAACCATCAATGAAATTTATAGAGGTTTCAAAAGTAAGAGATGGATTTTATTACATATGCATCATCAAATGAACCCATGATATTATTTATTACTACATAATATTCAGCATTGCATTGCAATATAATGATTTATGCACAAAAAAAAATCAATTTATTTATTTTTTTTTTACTTTGCGTTGTTAGTATTTCTTTTGAAAATAAACTAATTAAACTATACAACTTCACAGTTTTAAAACATGTTTTATTAATAATACTAATTATTATTACTATTAGTCTACTCATTGTCCGTCAATCTATCAACTAAGAATCTGGTCACTTGTAGAGGGGAATACAGATGAAGCAAGGAATATATAGAGAAAGGATAGGACAACCAGGTTGACTTTTCAGCTTGGAGCAATAAAAACCTGGGTGTTATTGGAGGAGAGCACCATGGCGCTTTGAGAGGAATGGAAGCAGCAGATCGCCCATTAAGAGGATATATAAAAACTAGGTCACTTTTACAACCAAGAGCAATGAAAACCTGGGTGTTATTGGAGGAGAGCACCATGGCGCTTTAAGAGGAATAGAAGCAGCAGAGCGCCCATTAAGAGGATCTATAAAAACTAGGTCACTTTTACAACCAAGAGCAATGAAAACCTGGGTGTTATTGGAGGAGAGAACCATGGTGCTTTAAGAGGAATGGAAGCAGCAGAGCGCCCATTAAGAGGATATATTAAAACTAGGTCACTTTTACAACCAAGAGCAATGAAAACCTGGGTGCTTTTGGAGAAGGAGAACCAGAGTACTTTTAGAAAGCTGACAGAAATAGCAGGGCGCCCTTAAAGAGGATATGTAAGAAATAAGTAGCTTTAAAGGGAGGAGGAAACTGGGTGCTCTTTTAGGAGAACACAGAATAACCTGGGTGTACTAACAGAAGGAGAAATTAGGAACCAGAGCACTTTTAGAGAGCCGACAGAAGCAACTGGGCGACTGATAAAGGATGTATATGAACTAGGTTCCTTCTAGAGAAGGAGCAAAAATAACCTGGAGGTTTTACAGAAGAAGCAAGAAAAACCTGGGTGTTCTTGAACATGAAGAAAGAAGAAGTATTGCGCATTTAGAGAAGAAGTATAAAGAAACTGGGTGCATTTAAAAGACCATAATGAATCATTATTATTAAGATCATGGTGACGGGAAGAATTTGATACGTAATAGGGAGCATTTGCAATTATTCTCAGGGTTTTGGATTGAAAGGACTGGATTCTTTGGATATTGGAAGGCTTGGCGGCACCCCAGATTTCTACTCCGTAAGTCCAGATTGGTCGTAATAAGGTTTTGTAGAGCGTCAGTTTGTTTTCTATCGTAAGATTGGATTTCTTATTCATGAGTCTGTATAGTAGTCCATTTCGCCGATTGAGTTCCTGTCTTTTAATTTTAGTATGTTATCCCAATGTAAGTCGTAAGTCAAGAGGGAACCCAAGGTAACAAACGAAATTTGAATGTGGTAGTGGAAAAATTATAAGAGAAAAAACAAAATAAGTCTGGTGAGGAAGTAAAATTTATTTGAAAATTTTTTCTTTCACCAATATTTATTCATTTATTATTTTTTTAAATAATTATTAAAAATTATTAATTAATTATAATTAGAGAAAGCTGATTTGTTCTATATATCTGCATAGGTTAAAGCTGTACTTATATATTTTTTGAAACTCATTTAACCATGATATACGTTCAATAATTATGCGGATTATATTAGTTTGTTATCATTTTGGTTCCAGTTAAATACTGTCAGGCTATAGAAGAAGGAAAAGGGAAATTTGTGTTGAGAGTTCCTATAAAGAGATTATTTTATCCATCGAATATTTTGAAGTTGACGTATAATAATACGATGCCAATGTATCATGCAACAACTGAACCATAAATATATGATGCGTCGTTTTTTTCGATTTAGTGTGCGAAATGGTGAAAGTTTCTGTCAGCGACTTCAATTAGTAGGAATATGAGAATTTTACTCCTATCGGCGAAATTAAATGGCATCCATCCCCAACTCCAAGACAGTTAACAAATATATCGGTGCAGACAATTGAATTGTAAACCACAGCACAGGGAACAAATGCCTGTCGCATGCAGTGAATTACTGCAGAATATCTAGTAATAACCTGTCATTTATGATCCTGTCGGATTTCTACTCTCATATTCCCACTGGACTTCAGAGAAAAAATTGAAGTACCGATAAATTTAAACACTGAACATACCTGAATTATCTTTATAACTGTATCCGTCGGTGGAGGGACACAACAATTGAAAAATGATTCAGTCAAAGTAAGAACTGTATGCTTAATTTGAATTTATTTATATTGATTTCAAACTGTATATAGTTAGCTAGGCGTAAAATAAATTTTAGATTAGCGCCAGTTAGTTTTATTTGTAGATTAAAATAAGAAAATTTGTATTTAGGAGGGAAAAAATAAAATAAATAAATTAATTAATTTTATGTTTTATTAATCATCTTAATATAGGGCGATTTAAAATAAAATATGTTCTAAAATATTTCTTATAACTAACTTTGGATCTTCCTCGATTTAACAGAGTTTGTACTTTTCACGAAAATCGTACTTCTATAAGCATAAAATAAAAAAAGAGTAATTTTACTTGGCGATAGGGTAATTTTAATTATGATTTACAGATGAAATTTTGACCAAAAATTTGTAAATAAAATTTTGACTTCACTTAAAATTATAGCTGAGTGTCGTTGTATAAAATTGAACAAATAAGTGGATTTTTTAAATTATATACCTCTCTTTGTAACTGCAAGTGCACTTTAGGCATCTAAATGTGAGGAAGAAGTGAATTCTGCAGCTGATAGGGGAGGAATGACATGGGGTGGCTGGGAGCCAAGGAGCCGGGCTAAGTTGTACGAAGGGGCGGGGAAGCCAGAGGTCCCCGAGATATATCGACAGCGCGGGGCGAGCACCCTCGGGAGAGGATACGATAGATGGCAGCGACGCTTCTCTAAGAAGGATATACAACGAGTAGTATGAAAGAGCTACACCCTCAAGGGAAAACAATATATTCTGCCGAATAAACAGAGCTCTTTCTGTTTGCAAGGGATAAATATTATTTTAATTCTTTTATTTCAAATATAAACTTTACAGAAAATTGGAAATTACACTTGCTCGGCTTAGTCTAATGAAATTTAGTTTATAGCTAGAACTGACTTTTAAATTTGCAAGAACTGACTTTTAAATTTGCAAGAACATTCAATGGGGAAAAATGGAAATACAATTATATTCTATAGATTACAAGAATAGTGAAATAAAAAAGCAAGCTGACATAAGTACAAACGTAAATAACTGTAGAAGAGTCTGGAGTAAAGATACATAAGAATAAATGACATAAATAAATTTGGTGATTATTCTATAGTAAAGGATGACACTTCTCATAGTTTCAAGTCATTCTGCCCTGGCTAATATTGTCTTTCGCCTTTAAAATCTAAAGTAAAATCCAAGGAACGCCAGGGTACCTCTCGGATCCATTCGGGTCTCGCAATCCTGGTGCTGCGGGTTCAAGTCCAGCCCAGGGCAGGCTTTTATCTACAAATATAAGTTTGTCATAAGCCATATATGTTTAGAATGGGATGGCAACCTCTAGATAGCCTCTCCCTCCATGACCCTAAGTGGTTGAAAAGGAGACTAACACTCTGAAGTTAACATAATTCGTACTACAAGCTCTTTTCTCTTTCAATGTTAGAAAGTGCCTTCAACAAATTCGTGACAGTCATATTAAATTTGTAATGAATTATTACCCATGTTTATTCCAAAGAGTAAATCAAATGAAATAATTCTGTGTTACTGGCAAATTACTTTAATATAAATGAGTATTTAATTCGGAAATCGGGACAACATTTAATGGGGGATCCCACACTAAAAATTAGAAATACGTCAGCACAAATTTTACAGTATTCTATAGAATTTGGTTATATTGACAAATAAAATAAAGAAAAATAGCAAGCCTTACCTTTGTATGAGTAATAAAAATAGTTAATTATGAAGTTAAAAAAAACCAGCAAGGTGAATTTCCGCAGTCCAGTAATTTCTAGATATCAACTACAACTAAAGTAATACTATACAAGAAATGCGAGGGAATAGAATAAAAAAATCGTACTACCTCAGCGGGGAATCGTACACGGGTCTCCTGCTCGTAGTTAAGCGCGGGGAGTAAAAGAAATTAGTGTAATGGTCAGCATAACTGCCCGGAAAGCAGGAGACCCGGGTTCGAGCCCCGGCTGAGGTATTAAGATTTTTTATTCCATTCCCTTGCATTTCTTGTATAAAATTAACGGGGATTAAATACCAAAACTAAAATCAGTACTATCATAACAGAATTTTTCTTCTTCAATGTGATTTAAAAGATACCTATATAGTAATTTATCTGAAATATTCCCAAAACACAAATATTTGGTAATTGCCTGGTAATCTTGTATGTCATGGATTAGAATTTTCTTAATAGACATAATACAGATTTTTTCTCCCATTGTTTGTAAAGGATTTGCAGGTACTTATAGTATTTTAAAGACGACTCAAATTTGAAAGCAACTTTCGAAATAGGCAATTTAATATACAATCACCGCATACGGAATAATGAAAATGCCTCATTTATGTCAATTTTATGGATAACGTTGAAGAGGATTTCATTCAGCCAACGAATATCTTAAAACGCTGCTTTATAATTTAGAGAAAAAATACTAAATTATGTTTCTTATTACTCTTGAATTTTTTACAACCTCAGCATCAGACAATATTACAAAATTAAAAATTGAACTTATTATGTAATAATATAAGTATTAAATTATATAAGGCATTTAGTATTTTAAAAACTTTATCTTTAATTCTCAAATTCATGAAAAAAATTCAGTCTTTAACTCTCTTAAATTTTTAAAATTTGTGATATACTTTATTTCCATTGTTTATTTTTTCTTTAGGTTTATTAGGGGCTTAAACAACAGATCTTTGCAGTTTTTCTTCCATTACAAGTTTCAAAATTTATGTAAATATTGTCTTTACAATATAATTCACTCCAGTGGAAGTAATGCTTATATTTAACCAAAATTTAATTAAAATTTAAATTTTTGAAATCCCAGAATCTGTTTTTTAAGTCATGTAGTTAGATCGACTATTGAAAACTGCTTATATGGTAGTATTCAGGCCAGGACGGCTACATCCAACTATTCAATATATAACATTGATTTTCGATTATTCACGTGCATTTAATCAATTCCTATAGACTGAGTTCCAGATTTGATAATTGAAGCTTTAGCTGGTCATTATATATTAGACGCTCAGCTCGGTATATATTAAATGAATCATTAGCACTAATATTATTATTATAATCATATAATCAAATAGCAGTCTTGTAATAAGTAATAAGAACTTGTTATATGATAAAAGTTTTAGAAGTTTATACTATTTTCGTGGTCAAGAAATAACTCAAATATTAACTTTTATACTTTATGTTTTGAGAGTGGTGTCATTTGTCATGTGTCTTCTCATGTGATTGACATTGCATGTCATTTTTTTTATTTCATTGTAATCAAATTACAATTTTTTTTTTATTTAACAGATTGTAATAAATAAATAAAAGTTTATAAAAAAAAAATATATGGTCTGTTGTTGTTGTTGTTCACGTAGGCTTCGACGGTCGTCAGATGTATTTACCNATATATTCTAATTTGGCTATCAGCTTCTTCATCGTCGTTTCGTGTAATTTATAATTTGGAGGCATAAGTGTTGTGACGACTTGATCCACAATTGAAATGTGTCTCTGAGGCTGCCAAAATGTCAAGATTAGAGAGAGTAAAAAGAGATTTTAGCTCATCATACTATGATCGAATGGGCCTTAATATGTGTACCTTTCAAGTGTTTTCCACATTTAAATGTACTTGTCGTTTGGCTGGAGATCTCAGTGACGTGACCATGGTAAATGGCTTTATTTTCTGTGGGAATTTGCTAAAATGTAAATAAATAAAAAAAGTTCCATAAAGGCAGATGAGACTGCTTCAAAACTGCCACGATTTATCTTGAAATTGATCACAGGATTTTCTTCTTTCCTCTCACATGAGTCATATCACGAGATTAAGTATGTACTTCACCATGTATGTTTTACCAAATTCTGATAACATATTTTTTTAAATAATTCATTTAATTGTTATAAATCTTGACTTACTTCTTCAAATATAAGTAAGCTTGGTTCTATTCAAAATAAATTTAATAGCTATAACCATTGTTCCAGAGATTTTCGTCGACATATTCAGCGAAAAGACTTTTTCTTAAACTGTAAGTCTGGAAGAAACACAAAATTCCGGCTTTTGTTCTCTCTCTTATTGTTTTTAGAACAAATACACGCCCTTTCCCCGGCAGGCTTCTGTACATTCCTCCTTGGAGAAAATATTATTTTTGTCTTATATAAATTTCATCTGAAAGTCGTTATTGATTTAATTAGAAAATTATAATTTTTTCTTCATTGTCATTTTATATATAATTGTACTTTAAATTGAATTTTATTTGTATAAGTTTTTTTTTTTAAATTATGATTTTACTGCTACTACTGTATCATTGTAGTCTACATTTAAATAAGATTTTGTATGATATTTTCTAAATATTAAATGTAGTGAATGTAGTATTAAGTCTAGCGGTATCATAAGTAATTTTCATTACTTTTACTTTTGCTTATAAATGTGTTTAAAATTTGACTTTTTGAAATTTATTGTTTAAAATTCCTTTACTAAATTATTTCATGAATAAGAACTCTAATCTTACGATTGAAAACAAACTGACGCTCTACAAAACTATATTACGACCAATCTGAACTTACGGAGTAAAAATCTGGGGTGCCGCTAAACTTTCCAACATCCCAAGAATCCAGTCCTTTCAATACACAACCCTCAGAATAATTGCAAATTCTCCCTATTATATGTATCCAATTCATCTCTTCACCACGATCTTAATATCCCTTTTGTTCTAGACTACATTTCTTCCCGCTTCACCCTTTTCTACAGTAAACTGCCATACCATCCCAATCCACTAGCACAGACCATGTCTTCCAACTCCAACCCCTACAACCCTCCCCGTCGACTCAAAGGAAGATGGCTCCGTGACCTCCTGGGGACGTAATCTGTAAATAATTTGAGAGTGGTGTCATTGGTCACCTTCTCTCCTCATGTGATTGACATTGAATGTCATTTTTTTAAATTCATTGTGGTGATCAAATTACAAATGTTTTAATTTAACAGAATGTAATAAATAAATAAAAGTTGAATAATAAACTAAAGTATTAAACTATTTCCAAATAATGTAATAGAATATGCTAACTGGTAACGATAGTGGAATAACATATCTTATCAATGATTTTAAGTTTTAGCAGGCCTTACTCAAGGGAAAAAATAAGTTTTTTTATGCTGGTAAGAGAGTATGACTTCTGAGGCATTTCTACACTGATCTCAAGACAAATTCCTTTCAAAATTATATATGAGAATACTTATTCAACTACATTCATACAGTACGCTCTCCATTATCTCCTCTTTTGCCTGCACTGATGTAAAACCGGATATTAGAAAATAAATTAGAAAAAATATGTCAAAATAATTATACTTTTTTTTTTGGCCATCTAATTATTAAATAAAGTTTTATGTAGATAAAATTTTTTAAATTGGAAAATATGTTATGGTTAACACACACAATCATATACACTCATATAGGTTATATATATGTATATAACTTATTTATATATACTGTCTAGCGTCCGTACCATTTAAAGCTAAGGCATCTAATTGTTATTATGAGATAATTAAGATTATTTCTCGAAAACATTGGACAAATAATACGAATCGTTAATGGCTGGAATGATCTCGAATCGCCTATTTATAAGGTTCTATAAGAGTCCGTGGCGTCTGTTGAGTTCTTCTTGCTTGATTTTAGTATGTTCATTTCAGTTGAGTCATGAGTCAAGGTGGAACCCTAGGTAACGGACTGAATCAGAGAGAGGTATAGGGATGTTATTGTATGTAACATTATTAGAAGAGTCTTTTTTTAGCTGAAAATTTACCTGTACGCATTTGGACTCATTTATTTTAATTCTCCATTTGCTGCACCACTGCTGAATAGCATCAAGGTGGAACTCTCAATAATAACTGTATTTGATTATGCGGTGGAAATATGCTTTGTTTAAGCTCGGTAAACGCTCTGGAAGAACTTCAAGAAAGAAACGCCAAAATCTTCCTCGCACTTCACGCTAGATGAGGAAATAGTATTCAATTTTAACAAAGAGCATTGAATAGAAATTTCCAAAGAGCACCTAAATGCTAGAGGTGGAATTAAAGCTGTCTGCTGAACTCTGTAAGCAAGAAAGATTACTCCTCCGAGACAGATGGACTTGTTTCGGTCGGGGAACCTGTCTGCCTTGACAGTTTGGAGTCGACCAACTGTTCCACTGCCAGACAGGAATTTTAATTGAGCAGAACTCGAACAGTTCTGACGAATAAATAAAACTTAATTTGATTGATTAAGTACACCCTTTCTAAATTAATGTGTTGATAAGTCTATAAATCGCTTAAATGAGCAAACTGCGAACCAGTTTACAGTAGGAAATTGTTGAACTTTATACCCTCGAAATGGATACAGGGTAAGGATGTTCAACTACGAACAATAATACAATACTGTGCCACAAAAATAATCACAGTTTCGGCCAGGGTGAGAAAAGAAAATGGGTCTTGTTTAGATTAGGCCCGCCAGTTATTTTATATTGACATTTTATACAGAAATAAAATCACATGTTTAAATATTATTTAATTTAGTATTGTTTGTGTAATAAAAGTTATAAAAGTATTACAAAATGAATGTTTTTGATGTTTACGATTTATGCAAAGAAGAACAACGAGCCAGGATTTTTTTTGAAGAAAGAGGAATTCTACCTAAGGAAACTTAGAAAAAATTCGATAGAATTTTTTAAAACTTTTCAAAAATGTTTATAAATACTTTTCCAACATTTTTCCCCGGAGGGGGGGTTGGGGGAGGGAAATTCTTATATCTTTTTCTGATTCTTTGAATTTTTCTAAGAATATATNTTTGAATTTTTTCTAAGAATATATATACCTTTGAAAACTTTTTCTGACCAGTAGAACCGGAGATATGAATTTTTAAACATAAAATAACTGGCGGGCCTAATCTAAACAACACCCAATAAAATAATCTAAAATTATTGGGAAATTATTTTATTCTATTATTGCCAATGTTTCGACTTAATTTGTAAGTAACCATCAGGGGTAAAATACAATAAATACTATTACATTTCTAAAATTTAGATTTAGATTAGAATGAACAGACAGAGTCTTTTCACGCACAATTATCGACGGTTAACCAACCACCAGCCAAGAAATACTATAAATAGTTTTTTATCCATTTATGTCGCGCTTCCGTGACCAAGGAAATTTTATTTTAAATAGACCACTCGCAATGTATGATAAATAACCAGTTTAGATCATCAATGTACAGCTGAGACGACTTTCTAGAGACATTGATTCACAATTATGTACTGTGATCGGCTAGTTACTCGGGTAAAATGGATATCCTTCATTTAAATAATAATTAGGATTTGCATTCCATTTGGAAAACTTAACTTTAAAAAAAATTGAGAGTTGTTATGAATTATAGATTATTTTCTTTGAGGAATAATTATAAATAAACACGTACTTGCGTGTGTTTTTGTGCACGCATGCGCAGTTGTTTCGTTTAGTTATAAATGACAATATGAATTCTTCTAATTTGTTTACCGTCCTTCATTTTTTTTTGCTTGCAAATATATATATAAAAGTGTGTGTGTAAATGAAAAGTAAAATTTATCGAAATGAAGAATTAACCTGTATACGACATGAAAAGAGGCTGTGTATGCATTCCCTTTGCACTAAAACCTGAGCCATTAGCGCCCACAGGAGAGCAGTGAAGGGAAGTAATCTCTCATTGTTTGCCAAAGAGATCTCAAGAGAATGAAGAAAAGCACGGCCAATGACAGCATGGGAGCAATGGCTTCTTCAAAACAAAGACCTCTCTATTAGAAAGTGGTGGGGGGAATGGCTTGACCCTTATTTCTGACGGCTGCCCTTACGCTTCACTTATCCTGAGATTTTAAAACAGCCCTTAAGGATTTTCATCAACCCCTTAATTCTCATTGAAAATTTATTTTATTGATTACAATATAAAAAATGCAAATGGGTTCCTGTTAGTGCTAAAATTAGCACGGAATACATTTATAATCTATTATCTATACAAAATGTAATTAGGTCCATGGTTTTCAATAATACTGACTAAGACTAGATGGGTTCATGTTAAATTAAAATATTAGTATTTCAGTAGTGAGGCTCATTAGATCTGCTAACATAAAATGTAATCCATTAGTTAGCTCAGATAAAGAATATAATTATATAATTACTGCTTTCAGAGACATTACTTTAGCTTTTTAACGCTTTGAATCACGCCTTTTTATGAAAATTACTCACCAAACACATGCTTTGAATGATTAAAATTGTTTTTCAGTTGGTAGCTTATAAGTTCTGACTATGAATGGCTTTTTACGTAAATATTGATAACATTCTTGGCCGAAAGAGCTCATAAGAGCTTCATTCAAGAGATTCATATCATTTATTGATATTAAAATTTTTTTTACAATACAAATAACAGTATTTATCAAGTAAGAAAGTAGATTTCGTACATACAATTTTTTTCACTTCTTCTAATATATTTATGGGCGTAGAAAAATTCATATATGAAATAATGTTCAGAAACAAATACTTTGCAAAGCACAGTTCATGTCGTGATCGTTAGATCAGACTAAGAAAAACTTAAAGCATGGAAAACCTACAATGGGAGTAACAGCAGACATAGCAGTTCAGAAAGTCTATACAAATCATGGGACCTGTGAGACCTACAAAAGAAGTAATAACAGTAGACCTAGCAGCAGAGGAAGTCTACCCAAAGCATGGGATCTGTGAGAGCAACAAAAGAAGTAATAACAGTAAGCCTAGCAGCAGAAGAAGTCTATCCAAAGCATGGGATCTGTGCTACCTACAATAGAAGTAATAACAGTAGATCTAGCAGCAGAGGAAATCTATCCAAAGCATGGGATCTGTGAGACCTACAAAAGAAGTAATAACAGTAGACCTAGCAGCAGAGGAAGTCTACCCAAAGCATGGGATCTGTGAGACCTACAAAAGAAGTAATAACAGTAGATCTAGCAGCAGAGGAAATCTATCCAAAGCATGGGATCTGTGAGACCTACAAAAGAAGTAATAACAGTAGACCTAGCAGCAGAGGAAGTCTACCCAAAGCATGGGATCTGTGAGACCTACAAAAGAAGTAATAACAGTAGATCTAGCAGCAGAGGAAGTCTATAAAAAGCAAGAGACCCGTGAGACCTACAAAAAAAGTAATAATAGTAGACCTAGCAGCAGAGGAAGTCTATCCAAAGTATGGGATATGTGAGACATACAAAGAAGAAATAACAGTAGATCTAGCAGCAAAGGAAGCCTATAAAAAGCATGGGATCTGTGAGACCCACTAAGGATGTTATAACAGTAGACCTAGCAACAAAGGAATTCTACATAAAGGATGGGGCCTGTGAGACCTACCAATAAGGTAATTCATTCAACAATAACAACTTTATTCTAAACAACCAATATAGCCTGTAACAATACAATCTTGTTCTCACCCTTTCTTGGATAATAATTTGTCTCACTCTCTTTGTAATGTACACAACCTCAACCCATAATCAACTGTGTTATATTTTATATTTATGTTATACAAATGTAATTGTTGTTCATGAATGTGCATGTGTTCCTGCAGAGGACTGTTGCACTCCCTAAGATTTATGATAAGAAGAAAAAAGCGACGTGCGTTAACATAAATTCGGGGAGGCTGATCATTAACGACTTAGACTCAGAATGACCGTGTATGACGGAGGATCTGAGTGAGCTGACAGGTCAGTCCTGTACGTCTACAGGCTGATGTATGGTCGCGTGTAGAGAGCCATTCTCCTGCCCAATAGATTGGATGTCTTCAAAGGGTAAATCCCAGCGCCCCTTACACAGGGGAGTGAATCTATTTTTAAGACAACAATCAGGTTCGTTCGTGCTCGTCCAAATAAAACGCTGTGCTAAGTCTCCTCTTCAATCCGCCAACGAAAGAGCCTTTAAATGATAAATTGATATCCAGTATCGGTTGATTGTTCTGTCTCATACCCTTTCAATCTCTTTTACATTAGAGCAACTGATTGTAGATTGTAGAGTAGTAGGAATTTAAATGTATTTTCCTACATAATCATTTTATTTTAACAGATTTTCTATAAGGTAATCCAGTAATGTACATTAGGCTCATACTATAATTTTTAAAACATATCTATGAATACTATAAAAAATCTTACTACCTTAGCCGGGGTTAGAACCCGGATCTCCTGCTTACCGGGCTGGCACGCTGCAGATTACACCACTGAGGCTAGCAAGATCATTCATTATATTCCCCGCACTCTACTGGGAGTCTAAACCCCCGAACTCGAAGGGGACAACATTGCCTGCAGCTATTTAGACTCTGGTTTTTTTGTTTTTATTTATTTCTTTTTCTTTTATATTGTATTTGTTGTGGTATTTAATCGGATATTTAATTAATTCATATCTATGAATCTTCACGAATCTTACTTATGAAAGTCAAAAATATTGTCCGTTCAAAATTGTAAATATATATATA
>KZ809647.1:30289-42553 GCA_000696205.2 Oncopeltus fasciatus
AGAGAGAGAGTAAGATAAAGAACGAAACACTCGCGGATCCGATATATATATATATATATATATATATATATATATATATGTGTGTAATCACAACATTTAAATTAGCATATCATTATTCCTATTTAATAATAAGACGATACCATTTAGTAAAAAACATACAAACAGGAACAAAAAAAAGAATAAAAAATAGATTGTCTGTTTGATTTTACTACTTCATGTATATTTCAAATTTCTAAATAAATAAATAAAAAATACTCAGTAAATGATTATTTGTAGTGTGACTAACAAAACCAGCCCTAAAGTATTTTTAAAAAATTCCGAAAGAGTTAAAATAAAGAAAAAGGGGAGAAAGAAAAAAAAACCTCATGCATACATGAATAAGAATCAAACTGGCTTCCAAAGGTGGAGAGTCTGCTGTTTCAGAGAATTATGGTAACATTAATTTTGCCAAAAATAATCTAAAGGTGAAGGTGCAAGATAAGGTAAATTATCTCTTCCATTAGAGCTCAAAATAGAGAATTTGCCCTTCAAATCACAACAAATTTTCTTTAAAAATGTTAAGGTGCTTTTTGTCGATCAATATAATAAAGAAATATCTGCGATCAGACAAAACATTTCAAATGGAAATGGATCATTGAAAAATTCATTAATGTACTATATAAAGGTTATAAATAATTTCATACATAAAGAGTCATAAATCTTACAGTTCTTAGGAAGGGAATACAAGAAATAGCAAAGAGGAATATAGTTAGTAGGGAGAAAAGGCGTTTTGTAAATATTAAATTTCACGAGTTGTCTCAATGTCATATTTATAAAAACTATGATTTGATATTTACTTTACTTTTTTTTTCTCAAAAATAACATTTTTTTACTTTAAGTCTCAAGGTTTATGGAACAAAAAAATTCCTCAAGCAGGAGCTGATTATATAAAGTGAATTCCTCATCATAGAAATAAATAAATATTTTAAATTGAACTTTCCATTTCATGGAAACCCCCACTCATGGATTTAAATCCCAAAATTACACTGAAGATGAACCTTAATGTGCCATATAGCATTAGCGCAACTGTAAGTGGAGAGATAGGGAGATGCACTCAATTATCTTAATTAATTTTAAATATAATTTTTACTTTGAGTTTTTTTTTTTTTTTTAAATATTGTAAAATGTATGAGATAAAAAAATTTAATTTTGCATATATTCTGTTCATTGATTTCTTCCATAACAGAAATAATGATAAAGGAACGGACGACTTAATTTAATCCGTTTAACAATTTGCAAAACGATGACAAAATCAATTTTATAAAAGAGTTTTTGACCGTAGAGATTATTAGTAAATTTTTTTTCCGGAATTCGTTCAAAGTTGGTTTTTTAAAAAATACAATTTAAATAATGTGTATTTTTTAAATTATCTGCCGATGTTTCGGCTTACATTGTTAGCCATCTTCAGTGCTGCCTATCATAATGGCGAGAGAGGACATCGTATCACCAGGAACAAATGTTCTTAACTGGGTCATATGTCATCTCCGATGANAAAAAATACAATTTAAATAATGTGTATTTTTTAAATTATCTGCCGATGTTTCGGCTTACATTGTTAGCCATCTTCAGTGCTGCCTATCATAATGGCGAGAGAGGACATCGTATCACCAGGAACAAATGTTCTTAACTGGGTCATATGTCATCTCCGATGACTAAAACCGATTTTAGTTAAAATATTTCAAAGTTTGGGCTTAGATCAACTCTAGAATAAAAATTCTTAAATATATTCTTTAATACGGTATCCTCTACATTGAAAAAGTATTGAAGGAGGAAATAAATAAAGATATCGATGATTACTTAATTTGGTGTAAGTATATAATCTCTTTTGCCACTAAAAACGAATAGTGCTTGTTAATTCTGGTTAACCATTACCCTAAAGAAGCTGAATTCAGAATTCAGTTGGTGTGTTTTAAAAGAAGGGACTCACTACAAATCCTCAATTTATATTCTTAAACATCCCCCTTAATATGCATTTGTTTTTAAATTTTGCAGGATATAAATGCTAAAAAATTAAATTCCATATTATTACATATCTCTACTAAACTATAGTTTATGCTATTATTCTACACTATTTTCTAACAGCTATGATCAAACTAATCATTTAGTAAATAGCTGACGCTTGACCATGTAAGCATACTACCAAACAAACATAATTATGCTAGTGCAAACACTAAATTTTGAATTAACTGAATTTCTAGCTATTTTCCCATTATTCCAAATATATTGTACAAGTGTATCTAACCCTTCCTCAGCTCCAAGGTCCTATTGCAATAACAATTTAATATATCAGCTGACTTCAATGAGGGGTTACCTCAGTACACTACAAGAAACCTACAATATATAAATATATTGGGATCTATTGGGGCAAATATAGAGATTTAATTTCAGAGTACAGGATATAGAAGGACTCGAGCACTTTTACATAAATCCAGTTTGTTTTCCTCGTCCCCATCAAAGAGTTGATGGTGATAAAGCAGGGAATATGGAGTCTACTGGAGAAACATATATGGAGAATATTGAGTGTGGGAGGGGGGCGCGGGTGACTAACGTAAATCTCTCACGTCAGAATCAGTGTCACGAATATCTGTACCAATATTTACGGATAAGACATATTTATTTAAATAAAAAATTTCCACGAAAGAGCCGTTATTGAGATTTTTAATCATTTATCATATTTTTATATGGACTAGATTAGAAATGACTAATAATTGTGTGAAAAAAACAAATTGTTGTAATCGATCCAAAAAAATCATAATCTTAAACACTGCAAAAACTAATCCAATTTTATAAATGTTATTTTTTTTTGGTATATAAGCTCACGTAAATTTTAACAAATTTAGTGCAAGGGAACAGAATAAAAACTCATAGACAGTTAGATTTTTTATTCTGTTCCCTTGCACTAAAAATTATTAAAATTTACGTGGGATTATATACCACAAAAAATAATGTTGATAAAACTAAAAATTTTAATGTAAATAACGAGAGTCATTTAAACAGCTTGACAATGTCAGCTCCTCCCAGCATGAGACGATATATTCGTCGGCCTCGGAGATTAGACTCTCAACACTAGTGCGGGGAATTTAATAACTTATCAGACTTGTCCCGGTAGCATAAGTGGTAAATGCACCGGCCCGGATAGCAGGAGATCCAGGTTCGAGTCCTGGCTGGGACAGTTAGAATTTTTATTCTGTTCCCTTGCACTAGAAATTGCTAATCCAATTTTTTTATTGGCCCACAATAATAAAAAAAATCTAAAAAATAAATGAAAAAAATTAAGCATATTATTTAAAATTGTTTTAGTAACTCCGGCACTTGAAATGTTATATCATATATATTGAGTTCCTTATATTGCTGCTTGTTTAGGATATATATTATAGTCCGTATATTATTATACGGTATATTATTATAATATTATAGTTCGTACGCTAAAACTTACCAAGTTCCATTAGGATTACACTGTGGCTTTTATATACAATATATATCCCCTTTAATTGAAATTAAGGGCTCAGATAAACTCAGACTTCAAGTCATTCACATTTGCAGTTACGATCAAAAAATATTTTTCTCGCTCTAGAAAATTCACGTAACCCCACCCTCTCCAGGAAACGTGCGCTGAAAATTAAGTTCGTAATTCATTTTAATGCTACATAAGGAATTCAATTTAGACGAACTAAAAACTGCGTTCTGTGGAGCTACATGCAGTGTTGACAGTCATAAAATAATACATACACACACACATATGAATATAAATTTTGGTGATTATATTTTTCGGTATTCAGCAGCAGGATAGAAGTAAAAGTTAAAAAAAAAAAAAAGAAGGTTTCAGAAAAAAATCTGTAATGAGAAGCACCTCAATAGCTAAGCTCTTTACTGTGAGGCCCCTTCAAGCTCTGTCACACACCTTCCACTCATCTATGCACGCGCCATTTTTTTTTTCTTTTCGCAGTTGGAAGGAGATTGATTTTTTTTTTTTTTTTTAAATCTTCGCCTTCGACATAGGCATTGAGGCAGACCACCGCGGAGATAGATTGCCGGCGCCTCTAAGTGGGTCACAAGTCGCCGGGGGTTAGGAGGCACGCTTCATCTCCTGGGGACCGGTTCTTGATTTTTTTATTTTTTTCCTGGACTTTTTTTTTCTTTTTCTCCGCTACCCTCGGCTCAATGACTAAAAGGTCGCCCTTATCTCTTTAATGGCTAGTGAGAAATTAATTTTCTTTTCTCTTTGATAGGCCTCCGACAGCCAGTCATTAAAGGGTTGGACAACGCCCGAAGTTCTGATCGACTTCGGAACACACACACTTGCGAACACATACGCGCGCGCACGCCAACTCACACACACACCTGCCAACGAGTTCGCGCGCACACACAGAAAAAACCTTAATAGCGGTGAGGTAATGTTTCGCACCTCCTGACAACTATATGGGCCACAAAGAAGATTACGTCATTCGTCAAGAAGAACGGTGATTCAAGAGAAAACATCAGCCAAGTTGAATTTAAATTTGATGTTGTTTTTTTTTTTAAATTAATTTTTAATTGTTCACAATACTTAGTTTTTCAAAGCACTTTTTATTTATTTTTTATTTTTTATAGCGTGTCAAACTTTGGTCACTAACGCCAGGGAGATATTTTTAGAAGCGGGAAGATATTTTCAAGAAGAAGAATTTCTTAGCAATAGGTCATGGTGACGTATAATGTATTGTTAATGCGAATAGTTATTATGTGGATGGACATAGTAATTTATTTGTACTTGGAAACAATCAAATTTATAAGAAAAAAAAATTGAGAGAGAATAGAAAAGAAGCATACTGAAAATGCATCTAGATAAGATTTAATAGCTGCCCTCTTTCAGAAAGTTCATTACAGAGTCGATGACTTAGTCGCCATCCAATAGAATTTCAACTAGAGTCCCATTTGAGTTATATTTCTTCCTTGTTTCAAAGCATTTGACAGAACCTTAAGGATAGAGACTGAATAAAAAAACATGAAAGAAATATATTCTTTTCTATATGTCTCAATTACAAAATAAATAAGTGACAAAATACAGTACTTTACTACTTTTTTTTTTCAAAGGCGTGTCAAGCTTTGGTCATTAACGCCAGGGAGATATCGTATAGAAGAGGGAAGATATAATAATACTTTTATAAGAGCCAATTTAGGTCCATGTGTTGCTTAAAAAATGACTGCAAACTTTTGTATACTCGTTTGTTACCAAGAATATATCAAGGATCGAGTCCTGAGTACATAACTCTAAGGTTTTCTTATTAGATGTTGTTTTTTGTTGGGGGATGCTTACATGGTCAAGCGTCAGCTATTTACTAAATGATTAGTTTGATCATAGCTGTTAGAAAATAGTGTAGAATAATAGCATAAACTATAGTTTAGTAGAGATATGTAATAATATGGAATGTAATTTTTTAGCATTTATATCCTGCAAAATTTAAAAACAAATGCATATTAAGGGGGATGTTTAAGAATATAAATTGAGGATTTGTGGTGAGTCTCTTCTTTTAAAACACACCAACTGAATTCTGAATTCAGCTTCTTTAGGGTAATGGTTAACCAGAATTAACAAACACTATTCGTTTTTAGTGGCAAAAGAGATTATATACTTACACCAAATTAAGTAATCATCGATATCTTTATTTATTTCCTCCTTCAATACTTTTTCAATGTAGAGGATACCGTATTAAAGAATATATTTAAGAATTTTTATTCTAGAGTTGATCTAAGCCTAAACTTTGAANATATTATTTATTTAATAAAGTAGAATAGGAGATATAAATAAAGATTTAGACGACTTTTCCAAGTTGTGCCATGTAGCCAATGAGGAAATCTTGGTTACCTTGTGAGAAAGCAGCTAGAAGCAATCTCTTGACTCTCTTGCACACACTCTCACTCTCTCTCACTCTCTCTCTCTCCCTCTCTTGCACACCCCTGTCTCTCACTCTCCCTTCTCCTCATACTAGAGATTTACAAGTCCACTTAAATACATAATTTAAAAGTAGAATTTTCAAGGCCTATTAAGAATGATCTAAGGCAAGTTATATGTATAATCTGTAACGAGAAAGTCTTCAACAGCTACAATTTCTTGCTAATTCCTATTCGAAATAAATAGCACAGAACGATTATCTCTTGGTAATTTCTAGCTCATCTGCCACTTATGAAGGTGGATCAAGGCGTACTTGATACTCTGAGAGAACACCTTGGGAAGGGGGGCTCACGACGCTGCACAAATTTAATATGTCCATCTGGTTATTAAGCTCAAAGGAGTACTCTCTACTGAAGGGGATCAGTTCCTCTAGAGCAGGCGCCATCCCGAGCATAATAATCCTCAGGAACACGGCACTAATCCCCACACAAGGAAACAGATCGGAAAATCTGGGGTGTGCCAAGACTGCCGCACGACCTGCCACGTGGTCGCTCTTCCCGCCCAAACCTCTCCCTTGATCCTCCGAGCGGAGGCTGAGGGCAGCTGACCCGAGAACGGCTGGTCGCTCGCCCGGCAACTCCCGCTTCACCGCCTCCACCTAATGTGATGGGGTATTTTTAGACAGGCTGCGTCCAGGCTTTAGTGAGTAGAACTCGCCCCTCCCCCCTTCGGCCCAAAGAAGAAGGGTCAGGTTGAATTTTCGGCCTGAAAACTGCATCTGACGGTTCCTGACTTAAGTGCTTTCCGTACCCCAGTCCTACAACCCACATTGACTCCATAAACTTTCGAATATTTGTAAATTAATCTCATCAAAATGTAATTTTCTAGTATTTTTATGAAATAAATACGTTTTAGAAAATATTTAAGGGTGGAAGTTTGAAGTTTGGGTAAATTCCCTTCTTTTTTAAATATATTAATCATTCATGACATTTTAGCTTATAATTACAAACAGGTGAATCAATTAATTTCGCGCGGTGAAAAAACGAAAAACCAAAGTCGTGATACAGGGATATTATTAGTTACAAAAATGTATCATTCCTCCAATGACCCCAAGTGGTTGCAAGGGAGGCTACTTCATAAAAAAAAAAAAAAAAAAAATGTATCATTAACGGTGTAGAAAGTAATCTTTATTTTACAAAAATTTTAAGAAAAGCAAATTAAAAAATCAATTATTAGAAGAATATAGAACGTAACTACCAATGTAGAGCGTTTCCCCAGCATATCTGCCCTGATAGCCTAAAGCCAGCCTCAGTGAACTTACATTTTACGCTTATTTTTCTCACCGTCTGTTATAAATACTCTTTTTATCTTTTCAGACAACGATTCTAACAAAAATTTGATATTTGTGATCATCTCATTTTAAGATGACAGCAGCGCCCACAAAATGAATTTCCAAAGTGCACCACTTTTCGAACAGTAATTTCCAATCAAAAACTACATTTTAAAATTTTTTTTTAAATATGTATGAGTGTGTGTGTGTGTGGGGGATTGTGAATTTCTGAATGTATACTTTATAATCAGTGTAGATGTCGGTTGTATGGGAATGGTTGTCCAACTAAAATTATGGAATCGATTGTAACTGTTGTGACTTCGCTGGAATAGGTAGACCTGTGCTACTAAAAAAATAGCTATTCTACTCAATAAAATACCAAATATACTTTAAATTATTTAAACTTTTGAAAATTTCTTTATAAACTTTATTTTTTCCTGCTAAATAATTTGATATGAAAAAAACTTCATGATGAATTTACAAAAACTATAGGATAAATCTTTAAAATAATATATAGTACCTGATTGTGAATAAAATTATGCAATAAATTTGTTAATTTTAGAATTGTTAAAGATATTCTACATTCCCAATTGGAATATTTCCATATGATATGCTCTCAGGCCATACCCACTGGTCCAGTCTCCAACACAGGACACTAAGTTCCAAGTAAGCAAGAAACAAGAAAGTCCATAACCCTCCCTCCTCCTACCAGCACATATGGAGTTCATGACCGCAGCATAGGATAAGATGAATCAAACTTTTACTTCAAAGTAATCCCACATGTTCGCTGGTTAGACACTAATTGAAATCAAGCTATTCACGAACATGCCATGATGCGATTTTTGAAAAATTCTCAAAATCTTTACCAGTATTGGAGAAGCAAAAAATATGTTCAAAACATATACCTATTAGTTACTAAGCTCTCAAGCACCAGATACTTTGAAAATAACGAAACAAAATTCGGCAATTAAATTTATATTTGTAAACTCTTGGATGGAACTGATAATGGCTGGAATCTGTCAAGGGTGAGGGGGGTTTTGAGAGGTTTTTTTTTTCTTTTAACTTTTATTTATTTATTACATTCTGTAAAAATAAAAAAAATTTGTAATTCGATTACAATGAGAAGTAAAAATGGCATTGAATGTCAATCTCATGAGGAGAGAAGGTGACCAATGACACCACTCTCAAATGACCCTGGAGGTCAAGGGGCCATCTTCGTTTCGACGGGGAGGGTTGTGGGTTTTGGGTGATTAAAATTTAAAATATTGCTATCATCGTTGTTATTAGTGTTACGAGAAACATTCAAATAACAAAATAGGTGGAAAATATTTTAAAAGGCATAAAATATTTTAAAAAAAAAATTAATACAAGAAGATATTTAGGAGTGTAATTTCCAGTGTTGGGTAGGACCTCTTAATTTTAAATTACAGAAACCAAATTCGGTATTTCATTGAAAACTCTTAAAATAATTGAGGAAAGGAGGGGGTTTAAGAATAGAACAAAATTTATAATCATAAATATATTCTAAATTGTTGGAGTTACGAAAATTTTATAAAATATAATCTGAGTAAAATTTTATTCTGATTTTCTCAAATATATGTTTTAAAACATAAAAAAAAGGAAAAAAAAAAGGAATAAATTTACGAATGTAGCTGCGATAGATGGACACTTCCCCCACTCTACCTACTCCGGCAGACAGCCTAGAGCAAACTTTAGTGGTCGTACCTTTTAGACTCATCATAATCTCCAGCTCTTAAATTGAACTTTTTCATTTACTCTTATTTATGTTCATCTTAAATTAAAAATTAGAAATCTGTTTTGAATATGCAGCATTTGCGTGACTAACTTCTTTAATTATACCTGATTTTGTGAGTGTGTATGTTGTTAACAGTTAGAAGTAAGGGTTTCCCTGGATAAATTTTAATTCCACGGTTTATAAGCCGAAAATATGCCCTATTCTCAATAAAATTTCGTATTTATTCTTTTAAATGTAAAAAAAAATAAAAAAATTATTAGGTCATTGATAGGNTATATATATATATATATATATATAATGAAACACTCGCGGCTGCGATATATAGTACTCAAGAACAGGTTGGATAGAGAGTGCAGTACACGCACAAAAAGAAAAAAAAATCACAAGTAGTAAAATTTTCGAGCATCTCTAGCCCATCGACTCCTCACCGACGAAGAGCGCGAGATCCACGAAAATTTTACTCATTGTGATTTTTCTTTTTGTGTGTGCGCTGCACTCTCTATCCCACCTGTTCTTGATTGCTATATATATATATATATATATATATATATATATATAAATATATATATATATATATATATATATATATATACAAACAAGAAAGAAGAATAGGACAGTAGCGCAAGACGCCATAATGATTCCCTGTGCGACAAGAGCCCTCCATGTCTGCAACATTCCTCCGTTGCCCGCAAAGGCCAGTTGGCCAGGAACGGAAGGCGAGGGCCGGATTCCTTCCGAGCAGAGAGTCACGGAAGGGGCCGTTACTCAATGTCGTAACTGCTCCCTCTTGAGTAACAGTGATCAGTCACCGGGTCCCACAGACAGTTATATGCCCATCGGCTTCCCGCCAATCTGGCAACCCTCGCCTGTAAGTGATTAACTCCGCGAACTCCTATATTTAGCTAATTCGTACAATTAGCTCCCCCCCCCCCTGCTGATTGATTGGAAAAAAGTGTTAACAAGCTGTTCCGCTGCAAAAAACCTCTCAAAATAATCTCTCTCCTTCCTGCAGAAGTATTATTTATGTATGGAATATTCACGAGGAGAGACGTTAACCCGATGGTCTATTTGTGTAATTAACGTACTCAAAGTGTATCTTGGTCTTATCTGTCTAACTGTATGTTTTTACGAGTTCCCTCTTAGCAGATTTAACTCAAGGAAGAGAAGCAATTCTCGATGGTTACAAGAAACATTTTAAAAGTTCTTCACTAACCCCATTTTGGAGAATATGTATATAATAAATAAAAACAGGAAGAAGAAAGAGTGTAGTGAACACACAAAGAGGGAAATTGCAATGAGTATTTCCACAAATTTTCGGGGAAATTTCTCGCCCTTCTTCAGTGAGGAGTGCTGAAAGACCCTCTTCATCATTTTTCGTAAAATTCATTGTATTATTATTAGCGATATTTAATTTCACTTTTCCTAAATAACCCTCCGCTCCAATCATTTGATTTCAGACAGTAAAGAACTCAACCAACGGTTTACAGAATAATAATACATAAGAACATGATGAAGAGTGAAGTTCCTCACTGACGAAGGGCGAGAAATTTCCCAGAAAATTTGTAGAAATACTCATTGTAATTTCCCTTTTTGTGTGTTCACTACACTCTTTCTTCCTCTTGTTCTTATTTATTATATATATCGCAGTCGCGGGCGTTTCATTTTCTATATACGTACATATTTTTTAGCAGTTATATTTCCTTGACAAGCGTTTTTGCAAAAACCTTATAAGAAATAAACGTTAAAAATAAATTTTGCATTTATTATGTTATTTTTCAAAATTAAATAATAACGTATACATTAGGATGATAAATTTTGATCTTCCCCTACAATTTCTCTTTTCCCATTTCAAAAGAAAATGAATTATTTCATGTGTGTGTACAACAAAAAGCTGAAATATTGAATAAGATTACTTAATCTTAAAAATAAGGGGCTCCGGCCCATACTCGAAATTAATTTTTTGAACATTAACAAAAGTAAATTTTGTAAAAATACAACAGAAAATAAAAGTTTTGATATCATATTTTACATCTATAATACTCTGCAAATATTTGTGTTTACACTAATAATAGCAATTTTTGAACATCAATCCATCCTGAAGAAGTCATCAGAGGATGTACGTAATCTCGACAAAAGCTGTTCTTCATGGTCTGGCTCGAAAGAAAAATCTAAGAATATTTCTAGAGACCATGGATCCCGATACCCGATCATAATAATATTTCAAATTAATTTTCCTATACAAATTCCCCTAGTTTATGATAGAGAAAGTTGTAGAAAAAAATAAAAATGTAAAATTGTGTTGAGGATGTGGGTATACCCTATATTTGTGAGGTCCTACACGTCATAACAGTTAATGGATACTAATTATAAAATATAATTAGTCATTGATATCATTAAAACCTATAAGAATTTTAGACACACAATAAAACTGTAGATCCGCCTGTAATAAAATACTAAGCTGTCCTTTAAATGTAAAATAAGTAAAAACCTGTCGTAAACATAATGATAACAATAATAAAATAATCTTAAACTAAATAAAATTATAAAAATTTAAATAATAAGACTACACCTTTACAAAAATTACTACTTTTCGCAATAACCCAACCTTACTACCTTTATAAAACCCTCACTTTACTAATAAAATATTTTAAATAAATTTTAATAAAGTAATGCGGACTAAAAAATACATTGAGAAACATTTATTTACTAAAAATCACCTAATTTTATAAATTGGTTTTAAAGTAATGTTTTACTTTATTTTAAATAAATTTTTGATACGATATACTACACTGACTTCTTGAATGATTTTTTTGAAAAAATGAAATTGTGGTGGAGATGTGAGTACACTCTGTATTTGTAAGGTTCTACACGTCATAACAGTTAATTGATACTAATTAAAAAATATAATCAGTCATTGATGTCATAAGTACCTCCTGTAAGAAAATACTAAGCTGTCTTTTAAATGTAAAATAAGTAAAAACCTGTCACTAACTTAATGATAACAATAATAATAAAATATTCTTAAACTAAATAAAACAATACAAATTTAAATCATAAGACTATACCTTTACAAAAACTACTTGTTGGGGACAGAGTTTCTGCAGTTGCAAGCTGTGACTATAACTAATACTCATGTAATTTAGCAAAAAGAAATTTACTTTCCACTTCACTTGTTTGGGCTGAGGGAGGCTACACCTCACCAGGTTATCAAAATATGGTAAACAGTTCCATAGAGTTACTGCAGTGAGTTATACACGTTGTGCCTTTATT
>KZ809648.1:37776-51472 GCA_000696205.2 Oncopeltus fasciatus
AATACCCTGACATTCTGCGAAAACATAAAATTCCTAGGTCTGATCATCGATAGTAAATTAACATGGTTAAATCATATAATGTATTTGCGGGAGGAATGCTCAAAGCGAACCAAATTGATGAAAGTGTTGGCAAGAACATCCTGGGGAGCTGACCGGAAATCTATGCTTATGGTCTATACTAGCATCATTCGATCTAAGATCGACTATGGTAGTATGGTATATTCTTCTGCAAAGGGAAATCGCCTCCTTCTCCTTGACTCTATACACCATGCCGGAATAAGACTTGCTACCGGGGCATTTAGGACCAGTCCTATAGAAAGCCTATGTGCCGAAGCGTCCTTAGCCCCTCTTATCTTTAGAAGACAGGAATTAATCAATAATTACATTATAAAAATAAAACTCCAACCAGGCAACCCGGCCTATCCGCACATATTCCACCCTCACCATACCAGAAACTACGCCATGAATCCAAAAAAAGCTGCCCCGTTAGGTATTAGACAAAAGGAAATAATAAATGAAATAGCTTCTACCCCCATTGACAATTTCCCAATCTCAAGACTTCCCCCGTGGAAATTCCAACCTCCCAAAATAGATTTATCACTAAAACGTAAGTCTGGTCTCCATATCAAAACATTCAATGAAACAATAGCCAAGTACTCAGGATATGAAGTTATGTACACCGACGGGTCCAAGCAGAAAGAAAACGTCGGCTTTGCTGTTATAAAAGATGGGACTCCCAAAAAATATAAATTGCCTTCTTTTTCGACGATTTTTACAGCTGAACTGCAGGCAATCGCTACAGCATTATATTTATCCATTAACACCAACAGCCAAAAAGTCCTAATATGCTCTGATTCAATATCTGCCCTCCAAAGCATAACAAACTATAATAAATCCGGACCTTCAATAAATAAAATCCACAGTTACTTAGATATATTAAATAATCTAAATAAATCAATAAAATTTCTATGGACACCTGGACACTCTGGAATTCCAGGAAATGAAGCAGCTGATAAGGCAGCAAAAGAAGCTTCTCAAATAAGTAATCCTCCACTCGAAATTTATGAGCCGAGCGACCTAAGAGCATGGCTAAGAGAAAGAGTTCGAAGCAAGTGGGAATCAATGTGGGCTGAAATCCCACTAACAAACAAATTAAAAAATGTTAAAAAGACAACGAAGCAATGGCCAAGCTCTGTAAGAGGAAACAGAAAAGAAGAAGTGGTCGTCACACGCTTAAGAATAGGCCACACTCTAAGTAAATAAGTAATGCCATAATAGGACTTAAGCAAAGACTGTTTAAGGTTTAGGGTCAGCTGAAAACAGTTTATACTTTATCTTCCATCTAAACAGTATAATTGTAGCCAATATAGTAAGCTTAATTAATCAATGGGAAAGTCTAGAGTCAGCCGAGAAAAATGAAAAGAGAGAGTAAAAGTTTTCTGGACACGCTTACATTTCATCCATCTACAGTCTAGAGCCAGCCGAGTAAGAGCCTATAGAGCCTTACTATACCCAACCTTCTTCCATTTAAACAGTCTAGAGCCAGCCGAATGAGGGCCGAAAGACCCTAAATTGTACTTCCAACTGAGCAGTCTAAAACCACCAAATAGAATGAGCCTAATTAATATATATTTATATGTATAAACTTCTGCAGTGCAAACAGTCTACACCTAGCCCAGAGATGAGAGAATCTTATTATACTAACACTTCTTCCACATGAATAGCCTTGAGTCCTCCGCAATAGAGCCAAAAGAACCATACTATAATAACACTTTTTACGCCTGAACAGTCTAGAGCCAGCAGAAATTGAGCCAAAAAGCCCACTAACTATGCTATCACTTCTTTCATCTAAACAGTCTGGTGTACGCCGAAATAGAGCCAAAAGAACCATACTATATCAACACTTCTTCCATCTAAAGTTTCTAAAGTCAGCCGAGAAAGAATAGCCTAGAGTATAATTATTCGTCATTGTAAACGTCCACCGTTTTACAGTGAGACGGTATAATTCTATTCTTTATATGTTTCATTGTCTCTATAAATGTTTATAAAGTTTAGCCAATATTAAATATACAATTCAAATTACTCTATTCTTATAATAAGTCATAGTCGCCGTTCATATTTACTCAGTGACAAGATTAAAGGAAATCTGTTCATTTTTCTTGTACGTTTATACCGATTATCTTCTTGTATTTAAAAACAAATGCTTCATTCATTATTTACGCTATTTATTCAGCTGAATGAATTATACTTAGTGTATATTTTATCTCTATTGGAATACAGTTTTTTTTTATGGCCATCAAGATATGCTTATGCTATTAAGTTGGTTCTTAGCGGAGCGGGCATCGGACTGTAAATCGATCAAACCCACTTGCGATATCGAAGGAAGCCTTCGCTAACACTGCCTGAGAGCCTCTTCAATGGTCGTTTCCGGAGCGATCCATACGAAATTGGGTAGTCTCTTTCCTCCGGCTTAACTCCCCTTGGGATCTAGACATGGGCCCGTCATATATATGATGTTTGTACCATAGCAGAAATAATGCCGCTTCCTTAGAAATCTGTAGCGAATAACATACTTACAAATTCTTTTAGAAATATCATTCGCAAGACCTTAGGAGGGTGCTCTTGCACGAACAGAAACCCCAAGCCGTCTTAGTCATCTTATTAACTCTAAGTCAATTTGTCCAAATATATAAAATGATTGACGAGAATCTACAATGATACTACTGCTTGTGCTAATCAAACCTCTCAGATCCTATGAGTTTTATCATTAATAATAACATTATGAAGCCCGTCTCAAAGAATCTGCCAAATCTAAGCAGTTTTCACATGTTTTATTAAGATGAGAATAAATTACATTAAGTGACAATATATCTTACAAGCGATAGAGAGCAATGATTTTAAGAGAGATACCACTAAACCTAATACAGGCCAAGGATAAAGGGTGTGTAGCACCCAGCCATCATAGTGATATTCGAAATTAGGTCCCTTAAACAGCGTTTTTCGTAAAAATTTTATAGAACATACAGTTCACAAAAATTGTATTATATTCAACAAACTTTTTCGTTACTCAATAAAAACTATATATANATTTGTACATTTTATCGCTGCGATAATAATAAAGAAGATATTAAGATTCCGCCCGTTATTAATTAATTGATTAATAGCACAAAATATAATAATTAATCAGTACTAAGGACTGTATTGAATTATGTAAATAACATTATAGCCACATGATATAAATAATTCCCTTACAATCTTTAGTATTATTATTAAATTTGAGAGGGGCGTCATAGGTCAACTTTTCTCCTCATGCGATTGTCATTGTTTTACTTTTCATTGTAAACAAATTACAAAATGTTTTTATTTTTACAGAATGTAATAAATAAATAAAAAATATTGAATAATGCTGAAGGGAAATGTATTTCCTCCATGGACATCATCTGGAATTAGATATAATGTCGTCCACTGAGAGACGGGTAAGGAAGTGAAAGGCCCCGCTAGGGGTAGCCAGGCTGACTCGGGCAATATCTCCTCCCCCAACCCCTAACAGAGGGTGGCTGCAACTGCCCCTAGGGGCAACATATCCCCTACCCCGATTATATTATCATTTCTCAAGATTTTGGCAGAATTCCACGAGGATCAATATGCCCCCATATGTGCGTATGGAGTATACATACCCCCTTCTCCTCTTGGCGTTAGACAGCCTGCATTTGCACTAGTTAAGGGAAGTTAATATAGACAATGTCTCTGTTGCCTGAAAAACTAATCTTAATTCCCCTCATTCAACCACACCAAAAGTTCAGATTAAATTGAAGTTATTTACAAATAATTACAAATCAGCCTCACTACAACGGAGATAACACATGTCATAATCCGCGATTCCATAATGGCCACCTATTTTCTCTCCTTCAATGAAGAGTCAATTTAAAATGAAGTTGTTAAAGACAAATACCTAATTGACCACTGGTACCTTTGGCTAAGAGACAACGAAGCAATGGCCAAGTTCTGTAAGAGGAAACAGAAAAGAAGAAGTGGTCGTCACACGCTTAAGAATAGGCCACACTAACCTAACCCACGTACATTTAATTACAAAAGAAAACCAACCAATTTGCAAAACCTGCCAAACACCAATTATTGTCCAGCATTTGATCGAAGATGGCCGCCTGATAGACCAATACTTCATTAAACATAAAATACCACGCTCTAGAGAGTCAGCCCTCTGAGACTCGGAAGATTCAATTAGGAAATTAATAGAATTACTAAAAGAAACACACTTATATTCCAAAATATAATATTTATAATCATTTATTTTTATTTTATTTTTTATATTTGCATAATAATTTAATTTAACGACTAATAATATAACACTTTTCTCTTTTTTACTTGAAATATATTAAATTATTGATTCGATTATGTATGTATGTGTGTGTATGTCTATGTATATATATATAAACATACTAGGGCTAAATATGCTCATGTCCATTTTCTCCCAACATGTGATTAGATACAGATATATAATGTAGACTACATTAGATGGTGAAATAAGAACCTAAAATAATACACAACGTCAAGCACGCACTCGAATGTATATATGGGTATATGCACATGTATGTGTGTATAAGTATATATGTATCCGCATTTTAATGTTACTACTGTACAATATCTCTAATTCAAATAGTACCACATTAGATAAAGAAAAAAAAAAAAGAAAAAAAAAAAGAAAAAAGGCATAATAACCTTGTAGTTGATTGCCCAGAAAAATCCCTAACCTAACCTAACCTAACCTTTGGCTAAGGAGTCATAAAGTCAAATAAAATTTTACATAAACTAATATATTCAAATAGAGAGTTTTTTGACCGTAGGTATTATTATTAGATGATTTTTGTTGGGGTTCGGTCAAGGTAAATCTAAAAAAATACTAATTTAAAAAAAAGTGTATTTAATAATAAATAAATGCCGACGTTTTGGCTTACATTGTAAGCCATCTTCAGGGCTATCATGAAGACGAGAGGGGAGGTCCTGTCCCTAAGTGATGATAGCCCTGAAGATTGCTTACAACGTAACGTTAGCAGATAATTAATGTCGGCAGATAATTTTTTTTTTAAATACACTTTTTTTTTTAAATTGTATTTTTTTTGGTACACTGTGACCGAACCCCAACAAAATTATCTAATAAATTAATATACGATTTATAAATATTACAAGATCTATACATATACTATCTATACATATAATATTTATTCTTAAGAAGTTTTTTAAGTTTTGATAACAGTAAAAGGCAATTTATAATAGAAATAAAGCAAATAGTAATTTCTATGTTAATGTTTTATGGTAAATGACCAAGTGCATTAGTATTATCATTATGAACTACTATCTTGATTTTAGTGTTATTTTAATTTTTATTAGTATGTCGATTTGTAGCGTCAAAATTAATTAATAATTATTATATATTATCATATTTATATATGCTTAGATAGAAAATTTCTTATGTTCTTTTTTTTTCTGTAACTATTGCCTTTCTAACTTCTTTAACACTTCTTTCAACGTGATTTCTTTCTTTTTATTCTTTTATTCTTTTGTAACTAAATTACAATTTATTTTTTCTTATAAATTTGTGCCTGTGGAAAATATTTCATATTCTTAGACAGGTGATCAATCTACCATTTGTTAATGAATATCAATGTTCTTCATTGATACTGTGTAAAATTCTTCATGAATGTACCTTTACATTTATGAAAATTTTTCGGGAAAAACTAATAAAACATTTATTAATATTTATTAAATATTGTCTTAATTTAATATCAATGAGAGATGTTGATGACCTTGGAGATAACGATTTAAGGGACAATTAGGATCTGTTCCTGATGTAAGCCATTTGTTCTGAACCCACATTATCTCTTAAATCGTCAAGACCGTACCAATACACCCGAGTAAATCTCCTTAGACATAAAATCATTAAGAGACACAAGAAAAACTTATTTAAAAAGCTGTTTGTTGGACGAAAGTTTTATCAGAGATATTCGAATTAAAATTATTTCCCAGACCAAAAAAAAAAAAAAAGTTATTTTTAACTCTTTCAAGACGAAGCGTCCTGTAGCAGAAGGGAGTGGGGGTAGAGTTGTCCTGTCTCTCTCGGGATTAACTTTTTCTTCGCCCTTCCCCTGGAAGCTGGCCAAAGATAATGGTCATTTTGGCCAGTACACACGGCCACCTTAGAGACTAATTGCTGCCAAACGCTTCATCATTTTCCGAGTTATTTTTCCTCGTATGGTCTCTCAGATAAAACTTTATCCAGCTAATGGGGAAAGTTAAATTTCCCAAGAGAATAATTCATCGGCAAAGCTTTTAAAGGTTCAAATATTGTATGTTTTACGTAGCGGAACTGTGGGAATACCTTTTCCATCAAGAGTAAATGGATTTTTCGATTTTTTGGATGAATGAAATGGGTTTTACAAAAATTAAATAAAAAAACTCTTATTTAAGCTGAAATTTCATGGCAAATACTTTCAGTAACTTAATCGTAAATGAAAAAAAAAAAAAAAGAATTCTATGATTTTGTTAGCTGAGTAGGCATATGTTGTGTAAATTTAACATTTCTGATCCTTGTCCAAGGCGTACCTATTATTGTAGATAAAAATGATTGGTCAATGCACTTAGTTATATTTGAATTGTCTTCTTGTGAAAGAGTCTTTCTTGGAGTGTTGGGATTTCAAATCAATTTAGATTTTACAGGCATTACTTTCCACAAATCGTGCATGTGACCAAAATTCATAAGAAAAAATATTAACAATTTTAAAAATAGAGAGTCTTTGATCGCAGAGATTATTAGTAGATGTTTTTTGTTGGGGTTCGGCCAACGTCGATCCATAAAATACAATTTAAAAAATACACATTTTAATTTGTATTTTTTGGATCAACCTTGACCAAACCTCCAAAAAAAAAAAAAAAAAATTATAAGCTATTTTTAATTCTGAATACATATCTCCCCTCAACTCTTTTTATTTGCTTTGACTTATTCTCAATCAACAATGAGCTCTTTTAGTGCTTACTGTAAGGTTACTGAAATGCCGAATTCGAGTTAACTCAATTAACATTAACTATATATATATATACATTTTTTTTTTATATAGTTGGAAACTCTTTGAAGAGTTTCTGTTAAATATAACTATAATTTGTATAGGCATCTTTGCCAAACTTATCTATTGTAATCTCATTATCTAGCACACTAACATCTACCTTTTGGCCATCTTGTTCTCTCCTTCACTGATATCAACTGCCATTCCATTGCTATATCCTTAGGAGCCTACAGTTCGCCCACCAAAAACACACGTTCCCACATTGTGCACCATTGTGTAAAAATAATCCATTCTTTTATGCCCGACTTTAGGTAAAAATATACATGGACAATGCCTCCCGGTGTAAATCAGTAATTTCCTCCTTGTTGTTCTGCCACAGCTGAGACGGTGATTATTCAAGCCATTCATTAACTTTTTTTTTTTACTTTATCTAATGCTCTTTCAGCTGGAACATTAGACCTAGGGAGATAGGGACTGACAGTTCTATCACAATGCGTCTTTCATTTCCTTCAATTTTTCCTCTCAAAAGGATTGTTGTCAGCAATATAAACTGGAAAAAGCTTGTATAAAAGCTTATCCCCATAAAAATGAAAATCTTTCACAACTAAAAGTACGAGTATTTTTCCACTATTCCACAATATCAAAAGTGACTCAGTTAAAAGTAATGTTCGGGGCGCCAGGCTAGCTAAGGGGATCAGTACGGGTCTCGCAATCCTGACGCCGCGGGTTCAAATCCCGCCCAGGTCAATCTTTTATTTATAATATAGAAGCTTGTCCTGAGCCATGGGTGTTTAAAATGGGGTGGCAACCTGTAGATAGCCCCTCCCTCCAATGTCCTTAAGTGGTTGCAACCACTGGGAGGCTAACCCGGAAAAAAAAAAAAAAAGTAATGTTCGGAACTTTAACAAGGATTATCCTTTTATACGATAACAAAAACAAATACAACAATCATAAATTTAAACATGTACTTGCAAGGTCCCACCTACGTAAGCAGATATATTGGGCTTATCCCCAAAACATAGAGTCGTTAATATTTAAAATATATAGGAAAAGATTCACTAATTTAAAAGGTGAACGCATAAATCGATATTTTTCGAATATCCTGCATACATTGCATTATTTACTTGAATCTTATTTAGGTTTTTGACGCTATAAGATATCTATTACATCAATATGATAATATAACGTCAATACGAAAAATTAAGATAAAACGGTATGCTAAATCTTTTCAGAATTATGTATTTATTCAAGTGTGTTGGATCGATATATTCCTCAAAGACCTTTGTTTCTTGTACATTTAACCCCCTTACGACAGACGCACAAACTTCAACAAATATTTTCAGTTCAAGAAAGTTGAAAATTGAAACGCAAGGTATTGCGCATTTCAGGTGGTTAACAAGAAAATACATATTATGAAAGACAGTTCATATAAATATAACCTTTTCGCTTGCCATTGAGTAGAGCTGGAGATCCATGGTACCGCTGTTCAATGGGTGACAGCCCATCAGTCGACAACCCAGAGCGTCTAAGTCAACATTTTTTCACCTGGTAAAGAACCCTTGGAGGCAAGAGGAGCTGGCACTGTTGTTTGGTTTACCGTAAGTTGAATAATTCATACTAATCCCAAAGGTGTAGAGGGTGTTTTCCTATTCTCTAAGACTACCCTTAAAGTTCGTTTGAACATGACCCCTCTCCAAGTAGACTACAGTAAGTCTACATGACGCAAAATACTCATTTTTACATTTGAAGAACATGCTCTTGCTATTATTTTGTTATTATTTATGAGTTGTATATTCATTATCCCAATATTTTCTTGAATAAATTTTGGGAAGGTCTATCTGTTGGCACTATTTATAATGTAGTTTTGAATTAATATTTTTATTGTTTTAAAATATTATTGAACTCATCATTGTTATATTTCAAAAAATGAAGTTTTTCATTCATTTAACCTATAGCGTTAATTTATTTCCCAGTGTTTCAGTCTGTGTGTTTTTTTGCATTTGTATAATTGTAAATAGAATAAGTAAGGCATAAGTATTATTATTTTTATAGAAAGAAAAGGATATTTTTTCCATAGCTATTACTAACGTGATGTTTAATGTGAATATATTCTTTCGCATAATTTACCGTCTCATTTGAATTCAATTCCAAGGTTATCCTGTCACTCGTGTCTCGCCTAATGTTGGATGGACAATTAAATGGTCCGATTCACCGGCAGAGGGACAAATTAAATAGCATAGAGGCATAGAAGGAGGAAATAGAGATGAAGAGAAAATTTGTATTCGTTCAATATATTTGTTGTTAGTATTTTAGTAGCAGCTCTTTGCTGTAGACATATTTGAATTCTAGATTTGATGAATGACCTTATCATTTGTACATTCTGAGTCCAGCATTCCATCTATACTTTAAACATTCTCATAGTTCTTTTTTTTTTTTACTTAATTAATCAATTGTACCCAAATAAGATAAAATTTCGAGTTGTTCACGTAGGCTTCGACGGTCGTCAGAAGTATTTACCGTTTCTTCTTCCGGGTTGGACCGTGTTAAATTGGTGTTATTTGCCAAGCGTTCGCACATCATGTGATGGCTTCTTCAGGGCTGAAAAGAGAATGAGAGTTGATAAAATAAAATAACAGCAATTTGACACGGTCCAACCCGGAAGAAGAAACGGTAAATTTCGAGATGAATATATATATACTAGGTATATACCTGTTCAAGTGCGTTGGCACTGGCTACTCCTGCAGTCGCAACGATTAATAATGAAGATTGGCGCAATCCATTTCAATAAAAGTCTCGGAAGGGATGTAAGCCGAAGGGATAATGATCCTTGGCTGTATTCCAGAGAGTGCTCCACAGGCGGATTTAAGGAAACGGGATTTATCGTCGTGTGTACGACCCGTGGATTTGGCGCATTCCTCCGGGGACACTTCGCATCCGACCCTCCGTCAAACTTATACCCTTCGATCGCCGAGGCCGCAGGAATGCGGTTATTGCCTCCGACATTCCGATGGAAAGAGGGTGGGGGGGGAGAAATAGCATCTCGTTCCTCTGTAAAAATAAATCAGATCAATTACCATACTCTGCGGGTTACGATCTTTCTGGAGACTATGTAGAAAAATAATAATTTCCTTTATAAATATTTTATTTGGTTGTGGTATTTTATCCCACGTAAATTATAACAATTAATGAGAGGGAATAGAATATAAAAAAACTATCTGTCCCAGCCAGGAATCGAACCTGGAACTCCTGCTATCCGGGCCGGCGTGCTTAACCATTACACCACCAGGACGCGTTAGTTGTCTCATTCAATTCCCTCTACACTAGCAAGAGCCTAATTGTTTAAAATTTACGTGGGATAAAATACCACAATCAAATAAAATATTTATAAAGAAAAAATTAAATAAAGTAAATGACGAGAGTCGACAAAATGTATGACAATGTCAGCTCCTTCGAGTACAGTTAGGTTCGTGGGTTAGGCTCTTGCTAGTGTAGAGGGAATTGAATGAGATATCTAACGCGTCCTGGTAGCATAACTGGAAAGTGCACCGGCCCGGATAGCAGGAGATCTAGGTTCGATTCCTGGCTGGGACAGATAGTTTTTTATATTCTATTCCCTCTCATTAATTGTTTAATAATAATTTCCATTGAAATGGAAACCAATGTTCTTTGAGAATTATTTCTAAGATCCCATTACTTATAATACCATTTTTCTGTAGGGCAGAAAGTATTCAGAATGTACTATATTTTGATGGAATATATTTCTTCTGTCGTCCTCGATATTTACAATTCAGTTCATGAAGTAGCCTGGCTGTAACATCCTGTCCTAAACATTCTCTTACTCTTCCTTTATCTCCCTCCTAGATTTCCCCTATACTCTTGATGCTACTACAGTACCATGCTACTAGAGTACCATTACCCTTAAATAGCAGAAAGGAATAAACTCAATTATGGAGTATATTTAAGAAAGAATTAGGAGTGTTCAGTTCTTCATCATCTAGGTATGCCTTGAGCAATCCTTAATTGCACATTTCCTTTACTAGTGTTTTCGGCTTTTGAGGTCGCATAATCGATATGCTGTTGTTTAAACTCTTATTTAGTAAAATATAGAAAGCCATTTAAATTAATCCAACTTCTACTTGGAGGACATGTCAAGGTAAAAAGTTTAATCCATTAAACAATTGATGAGAGAGAATAGAATAAAAAAATCTATCTGTCACAGTCAGGACTCGAACCTGGATCTCCTGCTTGCCGGGCCCGGTATGCTATCCATTGCACCATCGGGACGAGCTAGATAACTTATTAAATTCCCACCACAATAGCGAGAGCCTAACCCACCCTTATCGAGTCCTGGCTGGAACAGATAGATTTTTTTATTCTATTTCCTCTCATTAATTGTTTAAAACTTACGTTGGATAATAAACCACAACTAAATAAATATTTATAAAGTTTAATCTATTATTCCAGAATGTCATTACCAACTGGTACCTTATGTGATTATTTCAAGAACTTCTCATATTTATTGAGTTATGCGGTTATATATGATTGAAACGATTAGCGGAACGCAATTTTCTGCGCTCTGCTGTCAAACAAACTTACAGAGGAACAGACTCGGACGATATACTGTCGATAGTATTACCGAAGTCAAGCAATTAATATAAGACTGTTTCTGAAATGAAATAACCCTCCCCTCCACCAAACATCCCGGGTCATTATCGGAGCATGAAGGTGGTCTGTGATAGATGAATTATAATGTTCCGTGTTTGAGGATGACGCGGCCTGTCGGCAACCTAATTTTTCATGGGAGATAAACGAGACGGTCTTCTGGCCTCAAGTGCTACTGACACTGAAATTTGAGCTAAGAGAATTTCAAAAGGAGTTCAGAAAAAATCTGCAGTACGGCCTGGGATATAGGTAAATAGATAATGGAAATAAATCCTACTAGTTACTTGAAACTGATTTCATTGAGAACTACGTAGATAAATAAAACAAGCGGGCTTTTGATAGAAATACATGCGCATACACAATAACCGCCAAAAAAGATAAACCTATCTTACCCTTATGTCCGAATTTTTTTTTTTTTTTAATTTCACTGATCCCATGATTGTTTTCAATCTTCGTTTTACAGCTATTATTATTGAAGTATAATGTATCTAACCCCTCAAGATGCAGGCCCGTCGTGGCGTGGGCGGGGGTGGGCTGGGCTTTCTCCGCGGCGTCTTGCTGGCGCTCATGAGGCGCCCTGGGGGATGTGGTCGGCTTGGTCCAACCGAGCACATCCTTTTTCACAGGGCTGTCGCCTAAAGCAATGATGGACCTTATATTCTATTAAAATGATGGGCCGCGAGGCGCCGTGGGGTGGGCTCTGTCTGTCTCTGTCCGTCGGGATGGGGCCTGTGACAAGATCAACTTAAGGTTGATTTTTTTTTATTAATAAAATATGGAGGGCGCTGATAACCTCTGCAGTTGAGCGCCATAAATCCCCAATAAACAACAACATCTAACCCCTTAATAATGTTGAATTAGCTATAAAATCTATCTATAAAATCTTCTTTATCACTCCCCTTGTTCGTTGTTAGTAAATAAATCCTTTTCTTCGTTAAGGACATTCAACTTCATTTTATACAATTAGATTAATCAGGTAAATATTCGTTTCTTGAGCAGTATTCTAGGCAGTGGTAAGTACTTACATTCAAAAGCGAATTAGCCACAAGTGAGGCAGCTATTTTTAAAACTCACTACAGTCCTGAAAATAGTATCGATACTTATACATAATAGTTATTGAGCCAATTATTACATTCTCTATAAATAATAAATCATCCACCGAGTCTTTATCTCTAATCTTCTTATGTGTTTACCTTTATGTCCGTATTTTTTTTTTTATATTTAATTTCACTGATCTCATGATTGTTTTCAATCATCGTTTTACAGCTATTATTATTGAAGTATAATGTCTCTAACCCCTCAATAATGTTGAATCAAAATCTGAGTTTATCTCACGGCCGAATTCGACATGCAAAGTAATAATTCTGGAAAACAAGTGTAATTATATAGCACAGTTCAGGAATTAAACGTAACTATAACTATAAAATTTTAATGATTTCGCAAACCCTACAAATAATAAAACACATTTCCTGGTGTATCATTATATAAAAAAAATCAATTATATCTTTGAAAACTGAAAGTCTATAAATGGCCTCCCTTGAAATTTTAATATTATTTTCAAAGTGTGATACAAAAAGTTTCTAAGTGACGTTGTTGTTTTTTTCTTTTCTCTAAGTATCATAATTATTCTTGGCAAATACTTTTTATTAAGGTAAAAGCCATTCTTGAATATTAAATATTAAAAACGGTTAAGATTCATTTTTCATACTTGAATTTAATGTCAGTTAATTTTAAATTGGATTCAAACAAACATAAATATTGCTGTTTAAAAATTAGATTACTTTTTTTTTTTAAATGTTGGTTTAAGAAATTTCCAAAGAAACGGTGAATTTTATATTTACTGTTTGGGAGCATTTACTGATCCGAAGAAGAATTATAAAAATATTCGTTCTGATGAGTGGATTATTTGTTTGGGGGTGAGTTAAGGGTTTCTAAATTTACCGAGGGGTTGGGGGGGG
>KZ809648.1:56262-66983 GCA_000696205.2 Oncopeltus fasciatus
TCTTGACGGTTGGAGCAAGATCGCCATAAGTCTCAACAAAAATTCGATGACATTCAGATGCCTTTTTCTTTTGATTAAATAAGAAAATCATGACATGCCGCAAATGCTCTTTATTTGGCTTAAAATTAGACATTTTTAACAGGCTAAGAGCGCATTCTATTGGAATTAAAACGACTTAAAAACAACTGACTTTTGTAAACAAATGACTAACAAACAAAATAGCGTTTAGAGATAAGCAAATCCTTCAATAGGCTAAGAGCGGATTCTATTGGAATTAAAACGACATTTTAAACTTGCATACCTAGTACATACATTTTTAATGCGAGTCCGTGAGTAATTTGATCATGCATCTCAAGAACTTCAACAGGAAATATAAGAAGACAGGATCTCCAACAACCTGGAGTGAAAAATTCCCATCGTTTCATTCCTAAACATTAGCATTAATTTGAAACCTTTTTAAGAAAGTTGCAACCTACAAATTTTAACAACTGTATTAAGATTAATTAATTGTATTCTATTGAAAAATTTCTACTGATTTTTTTTAGGCCAATTAAACCAATTCCAAAAGATTTTTCCATTCTTACTGTTTATTTACTAAATGCTAAGTTTAAATACTAAATTATGATATTTGATTCCCTGGTCAAAAATAAGATAGAAAAATGTATGTATGATTTATTATTTCAAAAAACTAGCTCAAGCCTACCTGTTTTTTTTTCATATATGGTATTTTAATAATAATTAGAATGTTATGAACGAATCATTTTTTTGAAATTATGATAACAAAGTATTTCAAATTGTTACATTCATAACTTTCATAATATTAAGAAACAATTACACATTTTATAAAAAAATTTAGTTTGTTCTTTGTAGTCTCTAACTTTTTAAAATTGTTAATTCATGTCAAACATTTTATCGAATATTGTATTATATAATATGCATTGCAAAAAAAATATAACAACAGTGATTCCAAACGTTTTTTAAGGGTTCGGCAAGGAGGAGATTACTACGATTTTTACCAAGTGGAAGCAAGAGTTCCACAAGGTAGTGTGCTTGGATCTTTCCTATTTATCCTGTACACTGCTGACATCCCTACCCATTCTAGTACCCTCTTAGCTCTGTTTGCAGATGCAAGAATACTATCCTCCCGCCCTACTGCTTCTCAAACCTATAAGACATCTTGTTAGCATTTAGAAATGGTGTGGCAAAAGGAGAATAAAAATTAATGAAGCAAAATGCATTCGAGTTATTTTTCCATTACAAAAGAAAAACTTTCCTAAAATTGCCAAATTTAAAAATATTCCTTTAGTACTCTCAAACTCCGTTCGTTATCTGGGGTTCCATATTAACTCACGACTCACATGGGGCGAACAAATTAAAATTAAAAGACAAGAACTCGATCGACGACACGGACTACTATACAGGCACATGAATAGGAATTCCAATCTTACAATAGAAAACAAACTGACGCTCTACAAAACCTTATTACGACCAATCTGTACTGACTGAGTAGAAATCTGGGGTGCCGCTAAGCCTTCAAACATCCAACGAATCCAGTCCTTTCAATCCAAAACCCTCAGAATGATCGCGAATTCCCCCTATTACGTATCCAATTCCTCTCTTCACCACGATCTTAATATCCCTTTTAATCATGACTTCTTCCCGCTTCATCCTTTGTCACAGTAAATTACCATTCCATCCTAATCCACTAGCAGAGATCTTGTCTTCCACAATTTTATACTTCTTCTTTTCGTTAGACCTTTTGATCTCGATGACGCTATTCTCATTTCTGATTTTCGGCTTCGGTTCCCCACTTAAGATTTCAACAGTAGTCCACAACTATACCTGCTTGTTTAGTACTCTCACTCGATATCATGGACCTCTGAGTAAAACCTTCACTCTGTTCTTAAATTAAAAGTTAAAAATATTAAAATATCTTATATGGGAGTGATAAAAATTAGACATTGAGCTCATCATATTTTATTGACTTTCTTTACCTGCNTATGAGTCTGAGAAAAGTAAATTTTTCTAAGGTTCAAGAAGATTTACTTAAAAAATAATTTCCCCTACTGACAATAAGAGATTATAACAATTTTTAGTGTAAGGGAACGGAACAAAAAATTTAAATGTCCCAGCCTGGACCGGAGATCCAGGTTCGTGTCGTGACTGGGTCAGTATATTTGGGATTAAATACCACAAAAGAATAATATTCATAAAATTAAGATTTGAAAGAAAATAACGAGAGTCATTTAAACAGCTTGACAATGTCAGCTCCTCAGAGCATAAGACAATATATTCGTCTGCCTCGGAAGTTAGACTCTCGACACTAAAGCGGGGAAATTAATAACTTATTAGACTTGTCTCGGTAGCATAAATGGAAAATGCACCGGCTCGGAAAGCAGGACATCCAGGTCCGTGTCCTGGCTGGGACAGTAAGATTTTTGTATTCTGATCCCTTGCACCAAAAATTGTTAAAATTTATGTCGGATTATATACCACAAAAAAGTAATGTTTAATAAGAGTTTATAATTACATTATAACATACTAACATGTGTACATTAAATATTTTTTGTAAAGCTGTATTCATATGTAGTTTATGGATTTTATAATATTGCAATTAATAATATTTTAGTAATTGCATTAATGTTATGTAACATGGTTACCATTTAAATAATAATCACTAATGTCTATGCTTGATGTTCATGCATTTGAAACATATTCTTGTGTCTTGTGATCGCACTCAAATCGACGTCGATTGATTTGATCGGTTACTGTAACCATAACGTACCGTGTTGTATTTCAGCGCATCAATTCTCTCCCCACCTAAATATATCCCAAACTTGCCGAAAGTGCCTTCATCCTATTAATGGGTTGACCACTACGTTTTTTTTCTTGTTTTTTTTCAACATATTTTTCGAGGATTTAACTGTAGTATTTTCAATCCGAAACGTATAATGATTATCATTTAGGCCTCCATAGTTTATTATCTGGAATGAATTTTTAAAAAAAGTTATAAAAAAAAAATCTTTATATACAATGCTATTTTGAAAATTAAAAATTTCTGATATCACCATGATTCTCAAGTAAACTCTCACTCCAAGCGATTGGAATTTGCTTTAAGTATAGCATATAAACTTTTTATTATTGTATTTCATAGTCTAACATATTACAAGACTTAACTGCAAGAAATATTTAACTTATTTATTACAATTAAATCACGATTGATTCAGTCAATCTCGATTTTTATAAGTTTAGTTTATTCTTCGTATTTTCATTTGAACAATTCTTCTGAATAACGAATCATTTCTTCGTAATGTAAATAAATTTTTTAATCTTCTCATGAGTGAAAAACCTACAGGTAAATCAGTAAATCACCTGATATATCCTTTCGATAATCGCTGACCGACAGTTTACATTGTTATTTAAGACAAATTTCAGAAAAAATATTTTCCACAGCTACTAATATAAATTCAACACTGTTGCTAATCGACTTCATAATTACGTTATATCACTTAGCTGTAACAGAATGTCCAAATTGTTCAATTTTATAAGAATTATTGAATTTAAGAAATCTAATAAAGACATATAACTTTATCAAACATATTTAGTATTCAGATTACAAGTAGTTAGAGTTGTAGCCATTCCTTCCATGCAACAGGAGTATTTCCCTTGTTTTTTTTCTATTTGTAGGGGTTTGTGTGTGTGTGTGAGTTAGAGCCACGACGCGGAATAATCTAGTCACAACCCTCCCTCCCTTAACCGTCTTACTTCGTTTGCGCCGGGTGGAGAGCAAGCTCCCTGACCACAACAGGGATCAGGAATCCTAGCGTTATATACAAGCTGCATATATCTNAAGATTTCAACAGTAGTCCACAACTATACCTGCTTGTTTAGTACTCTCACTCGATATCATGGACCTCTGAGTAAAACCTTCACTCTGTTCTTAAATTAAAAGTTAAAAATATTAAAATATCTTATATGGAAGTGATAAAAATTAGACATTGAGCTCATCATATTTTATTGACTTTCTTTACCTGCCAGCATACGATACACAAATGTTTTTCAGTTCGGATTTTAATAGTACTTAAATATCTTAACATATTTTAAACCAAATATTTCAACTTTTAACAATAGCCATTCGATTACTAAGTATTCCAAAGTACCTAAGCTAATTTTTCTTCCCTTTCGTAAATTCAGGGGGGTAAGTTTTCCAATATTTTTCTTTACTTACACAAGAATATTATAAGTATTTAAAAATTTTTGGTATTAATTGGGAGGGGGCGAGGGAATGGGTTTTTAAAATATTTAATTTTTATATCGGCAGGTGTGTTAAAATTTAAAGACAACAATGTTCTATATACTTATTTACAAAAAAATAAATATTTTTATCGACATAATAACACTGTGAATGAATTAGTGTGAATAGTTTGAGTCTTGCCTAGCTCCATTAATTCATCCATCAGAAAATGCTAGATTAACATTTGGTTACGTTGAAGTATATATTATTTTTGCCAATTTAAACCTTTTGAATAATGAATTCGACGACATTTGGGAGACATTTAACCGGGACTGCGTGGCATTCCAGAGTTTCGTCGAACTTCTGACAGCTGACTTTTGATTGGTGTGTCAAAAACACACTGACAGACATGTCACAGTGATTTTTGACAGTAGCAAGTTCATCATGCCTTCCATGACAAAACTCTTTTTCTGTCGATGAAGGATAACTGTGTGTCACGACCGCAGATAATAAAAAAATACATTTCTTTAAATTAAATTTTTTGGGTCAACCTTAACCGAACCCAAACAAATTCTCTATTAATAATCATCACGGTCAAAAACAATCCATTTATATTTTTGGATGACTGTCTTAAATTTTGTTACAAGTTATTTACGCATGATCCTTAGATCATACTTTTACATATAAAAATGCTTGTCCTTGCTAAGATGGAAATGTATTTTTATTGTTTATTGATTGGAAGGGGACGATAGCAATATTTACACAATCTAAAAGGTTATTATCACCACCAATGAATATAGAACTATCATACCTTCTATTATCTGTCTTCATTGGTTTCTGCAAACCATATTCTGTTGGCGAGCGCTTTCGGACATTGTCCATCTTCGTGGCCGAATATATGTGTTCACTGCNTTAATCCCATGTAAATTTTAACAATTTTTAGTGCAAGGGGACAGAATAATTAATAATTATAATTGTCCCAGCCAGGACTCGAAACTGGATCTCCTGGTAGATAAAGTCCTGATAGCGTAAATGGAAATGCACCGGCCCGGAAAGCAGGAGATCCAGGTTCGTGTCCAGGCTGGGACAGTTAGATTTGTTATTCTGTTCCCTTGCACTAAAAATTGTTTCAATACAATAAAATATTTCTAATAGAATACAAAATAAGAAGTTACTTTGCATTATATTGTATTTGATCAATACAAATATTTCATTTGATAAATAAAACTTTGCATTCTTGTGATTCAAAAATGCTGGAAAACAGCCGGATTTTAATTATTCATGTTTTAGTTCAAAAACATATAATTTCATAATACGATCACTACGAGATTGTCTTACCTTGTGAAACAGACAATTTTTTATAAGAAAATTGTTTTGCCCATATCTTTCAAATCGTTGTATAACTTAAGCAAAGCCATAATTCAAAATCAAGATACCAAATATAATCATATATTTTAATCTTAGTTGACCAAATATCAATGTAATCGAGTTCTGACATCACTTAGAGCTAGATTTATGTAATCAGATGTGTTGATTTTTATCAGTAAATTAGATATGAAGGTATTAAACGATAAGAAAAATCTTAAACATACCATGCCGAATCAATATCTATGTAAAATAATAAAAAACATGTTTTGAGTAATAATATTGTGGAGTGAAGACCCGAGCTGGACGAGAGGGTTAGGGCTCGCCGCTGGTTGGTTGATCTGGGACTCCGTGCCAAGGTTTGGTGAACTGTGGAAGGAACAGGCATTTATCGTATATATTTACAAATTTGTATTTCTCCCTCGCATTCAGGTAATAACGACCCTAGTGGTTGACTTGTCAAATAAAGAACCATAGGAAATTTGCTTAGTTTAAGCTGCTCCTTGCTGACTTACTTTAGATATGTTAACCTTTCACCCCTAATTATGATTTTGTTCAGTGTTTGGGGCGAATTAGGGGAGACACATAATTACGACCTTTCTTTCATTTTCTCTCTCACCATTTAGTCATTGAATCGGTAACAGAGGACGTGTAGTGTTCAAATGACCCTCCATATCTGACCGACCTCCCTCGGTTCTTTCTCCATTTTATTATCACCCCGAATGCTGACATCAATTCCCACACCAATTTTTTTTCCTCCCCGCTCTTTCCTCCCTTCCATCAATCACACTGTTACGTATCACGCAAGACAGTAATTTTTCCCATCCGCCTTCCTTTTAGGGTCTCTCCTTTGTCTTCCGGTCGTGTATTCAATGTGAGAATAGTTTCAGCCTTACGTAAGACTTGTAAAACGCAAGTAGACAATCTCAAATGGTTGTGACTGATAATTAAAATAATTTAGGCCGTAACAGAGGAATTTTTTATTTATTCATTTGATTTTATGAACCCTCAGGTAAGTTGATTCATTCGAACTTGAAGATAGTATCTCCAACTTAAATAATCAGGTACTTCTTCTCCATCTATAATCTAGAGTGGATGGAAACCTAAACGCCACTTTCCACTAGTGTATTACACGAGACCACTACTTTCTAACTGTCGTTAATATTAGTATAATTAGTAATGATTTTAAAATACAAATTTATATTTATAGGACNTCTTCATTGGTTTCTGCAAACCATCTTCTGTTGGCGAGCGCTTTCGGACATTGTCCATCTTCGTGGCCGAATACATGTGTTCACTGTCACTGTCTGTATGCATCTGTATGCAGTCAACGAGATGGAGAATGTCCGAAAGCGCTCGCCAACAGAAGATGGTTTGCAGAAACCAATGAAGACGGATAATAGAAGGTATGATAATATTTACACAAGTTTAAAGATATATTCACATCTTAATATGACCTTAAATGAAACTTCACCTACCATGGTTTTTCATTTTATTCCCATTTCAAGCACTTAAAACCATAGATGGAGAGGCTATATGCAGGTACCCACCTTGTGCTCTAAATGGCTTTTAAAATATTATAATTTATTTTTTATTTCCTTCATCTCATAATATAAACATCAAGCAACAATCAAAATAGAGAGGGAAAAATAGATTTAAAAAATCAGGTTTTGAAGAGGGCTTAATTTATCTACATTTAAAAGCTATTTTAATTATATTTAAGAGAATTTACTGAAATTATAAAAATTTTACATGTAAAACAGGAAGTTGCTTATTGACGGAAGTTATTGAATATTTGAAGAAGGGAAAGCAGTGATACCATTCAAGTGATACAGGCAGGATTTCTGAGTGACTACTAAATCAGAGCGGAAGCCATCGCGTGTTTTGATTATGTAATGAAGGGTGGGTGGGGAGACTTATACTTGGCTCGCCTTCTGTGCGCCATGTGTTCTAGCTTCGAGTAGGATATTAATCCTTGTGAAACATTTATTTCGCTACAATTTGCTAGGTGTGCGATTAGTGCCTCTACAGTCTGCCTGAGTAGGAATTTGCTTTAGGTTAATTTGTAAATATAACTTTATTATTAATAACTTTCTACATGGTTTTTTTTTGTATCTAGTAATGTGCTGGTTAATATTCATAATATAAATTAATTAATATATATACAAATAAAAATTTAAAAAATAAGAAAGAAATAAGCGTGCACTTCGCTTGATAGAGGAGCTGCCCAATGGCAGAATTCCTAAATCTCTATTTACGACACAAACGCCGTTTTTTTTTTTTGTGTTTTTTNACAGGGATACGATAACTTACACAGAAACACTTGTCAGAAAAAGTAAAAGAAACCTCGGATTTATTTATTTTAGGTATCTCTAACTCACTGAATTCTGTAGATTCATCCATGTGTGAGCTCTCTACAAAAAACCATAAACTTTACTTAGACTTATAACCAGTTTCCTTTTTTTAAAGATATTTTATAATAAAACCTGTATTTACGCGCTTTGGAGTTTATCGAGACATTAGTCTTATCCATAGCCATTAAACTTTCACATAAGACATACAAGGTATAAAAAGATATAATCAGTAACTCTTCACTACACCGCAGACCCTTCACTCGCTCCCAGATTCACAGGATCCTGCTCACCCCCTCCATCAGAAGCCCAAATGTTACACCTCAAGAAAGATCGTCCAGTACAACAAACACCTGCCAGTCCACATCTCCACTCATTTCTCACACTCACCATGGCGTAATTTCACAAGACTCACCACACTCAACAGCCCTGATGATGGCTTACTAGCTAAGCTGAAACGTTGGCATAAATAAAAATATTACTCCAAATTTTGGTGTATATTTTTTTCTTCCTGGCCGAAACCCCGACCATTCTCACATTATAATCAGTAACTATGATATGTCTATAAAATTAGTGGACTCTTGTGGATAAGTTATTAAATCTAAAAAACGTCCAATATTTTAACGAAAAGGAAACAGTGTTACCAAAAAAAACTAAATGGCAAAGTGTTACCATATTTTACGGTTTTGAGTACTCGTTAATGTAGATAGCTTAAAGATATATTTGTAGTCTAAGCTGATGAAAAGGAGAGGACAACGATCGTCAAAAGTAAGACCACTAAAATTTGCTCTAGACTGGCCGGAAAGGTGGAGTGGGGGAACGCTCACCCATCCTAGCTAAATTTGTTAATGTTTCTCCCATAACCACTGATGAAAGAAATGTTTTTTGAGTTTAGTTTTTAATTTTTTTAATATATTAAATATCACTTAAAGTGATTTTTTTTTGTTCAACCCTTCTGACTCTATAGGTTAAATTTTGTAAAGAAATGTATTTAAACTTGAGATTTCTGAAATGAAGGTAAGTTGTTTTTTTAAATATTTTATTTATTTATTGCATTCTGTTTAATAAAAACATTTAGTAAATTAATGACACCACTCACAAATTATTTACAGACCATGTCTCAAAGAGGTCACGGGGATAACTTCGTTTGAGTCGACGGGTAGGGTTGTAGAGGTTGGAGTTGAAAGGCATGGTCTGTGCTAGTGGATTAGGATGTTATGTCTACTGTGATAAAGGCTGAAGCGGGAAGAAATGAGGTCTTGAACAAAGGGGATATTAAGATCTAGGTGAAGGGATTAATTGGATACGTAATAGGGAGCATTTGCAATTATTCTGAGGGTTTTGGATTGAAAGGACTGGATTCGTTGGATGTTGGAAGGCGTCACTCCAGATTTCTACTCCGTAAGTCCAGATTGGTCGTAGTAGGGTTATGTAGAGCGTCAGTTTGTTCTCAATCGTAAGATTGGATTACTTACTCATGAGTCTGTATAGAAGTCCATATCCCCGATTGAGTCCATGTCTTAAAATTTTAGTGTGTTCGCCCCATGCAAGTCCAGAGTCAATATGGAACCCAAGGTAACGAACGGAATTTTAATGTGGTAAAGGAATATTGTTAAATTACACAACTTCAGGAAAGTCTTTTTTCCGTAGTTGGAAATTAACTTGAACGCATTTTGCTTCATTGAGTTTTATTCTCCATTTGCCACACCATTGTTTGATTTTTCGAGGTGATCTTGTAGGTTTTTAGAAGCAGTTTTAGAATCTGGGAGGGAAGATAGGACAGCTTTGTTGTCCTACTGGTAAGTTACGATATGAATTTTTAAAACAAATTATCCTGAGGGAAGGGTAGATATGGATTTATCAAAATATATCAGTCTATAGGTGGATCTGCCAAGACCTTTATTTCAAACTTCACGTCTTCACGCTAACATAATGTTAAGACATAAATTGCAATACAATTAAATTCAAATAGGGACAGGAGTACCTTACAGGAAGCAATGATTAAGCTTTTGTTTAAAATAATTATTCAATCTTATTATTATAATTATTTAACTTCGTTGTATTAAAACATATTATATATAAATGTGTGGTTGGAACTGTAGATTTTCTACTTGAAGACATGAGGCATACATTTAGTCACTGAACTGTATGCTAAGGGATCTAAGGTAATCTATTTGAAAGATTGTTTTTGACCTAAATCCGCCAGACACTAGATACAAATCCTGCTTTAGCTATAAGTGCTAGAGAAAAACAACTCCAGGATAACAACCATAGATCTGGAAAACAATTAGAGAAGTACATAGAGCGATGTGGGTTGTGGAACACTCCTTTGGCACAAATCCAAAATAGATAAGCCCCCTCCCCTGAGCCAATGCTTGTTCGCCATTACTTTTTCTATTAAAATTGATTCTCAATGAAATTTCAAATACATATTCGTTATATATTACTAAATTAATATTGTATTAACTTCATTTTAAAAAACACATGTTCGAATCTATATACATGAATAATGTCATATTTTTATATGGTAACATACCATTGAAATATTATTTTTAGTGATTAAAAAATAATATGGAAATGTGAACTTAGGGACAGGACGTCCTCTCTCATCTTCATGATAGCCCTGAAGATGGCTTACAATGTAAGCCGAAACGTTGGCAGATAATCCTTTATTAAAAAATACATTTTTTAAATTTGTGTTTTTTGGATCTACCTTGACCGAACCCCAACTAAAATCATCTTAGAATAATATCTACGGTCAACAAACTCTC
>KZ809649.1:27833-39607 GCA_000696205.2 Oncopeltus fasciatus
TTTTCCTTTCTTTTTTTTTTTTTTTTTTAAGCAGGAGAGCCTTTTTTTTAATTCTAAAAAATACATTTCCAAATATTTTTCTGAATATTAATTTTTATTCATATTTACCATCCCTTCTCCTCCACGACTCTATTCATTGTATATTTCTCAATATGATTATACAATACATAAAACTATAATTTGACTGCTTAAATTAACTTCACTTTAATATTGTACAGTACTTGTTAAAGTCATGATGTGAATATTCTACCTATTTGTTTTAAACTAGTTACCAAATAATAAAATTAATAATATAATAACTTAGAAAATTAAATTTTATTTATTTATTCAACAGAAAGCTTCGCATTCAATTTTTTGAATGGACGCATTTCTTTCCTTCGGTGTAGGGCTCAGTAAGTAAAAATTGTCAGCGAGTATAGGGGAAGCTGAATTATTTCACAATATCTGTTGGGGGGTGAGCAGTCGTGGGGAAAAAGGAAATATATCTTCCTTCCCCACGTCTACCAACCCTTCAAGTTAAACTATTATATTTGAGATTGAGAACAAGATATCACTATCCATTCAAGTCGCATGGAGGGAATTCATAGCTTACAAATAAATAATTCAATAAATTGCACATTACCAGAAAAATATTTCACATTTGGTAATTCAAAATTTGGTTTTCTAATAAGAAAAAATTTGAATTTTTTTTTTTAGCAGATTTAATTTTTTATTTTATTTTATTCGATAGATAGATATATATGCATTTGTTTAGGCGATAAACATCTAGGTTATTACGCCCTAACAATTACGAGAAATGTCTATTCTACAAATTATAAGAAATTATTATACTGTCCTTTTATTATTTTATTCGAGTTATTTGATTTGGTATCATGATACGATTTCTGAATAGCTGCTGTTAATCAGGGTGTATACTAATCAAGACCTATGATTGCCAACATTTCTTAGCAGATTTCTCTAAAGGAAAGCAAGCTATTTTCAGTCTTACCATGAAGAAAGTTTTAAGACTTTGAACGGATTTTATGCGATCCTAGATTGGAGAAACATAAAATATGGCCTATTCAAAATTTATTTAGATTACGCTACCACTGCTGATTTCTAATTAAATTGCAAAAAAAACTTTTATATAACACAATATTTTTATAATGTATTTCATCCTATAGCATCTTTATAAATATATATATATACATATTAATATTATAATTTTTACTGAACTTGATCATTGAGAAAGATATTTACAAATGTAACGGCGGTGGGGGGGTCACCAATCTCCCTGGCCAACTCTGGAACAAAATTTATGCTCATTGCGTCAGAGATATGTCCTCATTTACTGTTATGTAAGCATATCTTTAACTAAAGTGGGAAATGTATTTTATTTGTTGACACAGAGATTTACTAATAAAATTCACGCCATTAATTAATATGACAAATTTTAAAAGTCAAAATATCACATGTTCATATATATTTCAAGTTCCAAAAAGTAGTTATTGGTCAGAGAATAGAACGAAAAATATTTGTTTTCTCATCTTTACATACAAACACATTGAGTGTACTTATAGATAAAAATAAAATGGAAATTTTTATTTAAATTATTTTTCAAATAATCTTGGAATGATAATTTTAAAATATTGAAGTTTATTTGGACACAGACAATGAGATATGAGTTGCTCTCACTACTTTCTATTAGTTTTTTAAAGATTTAAAAGAACCAGATGGGTGGATATTTAAATGGGGATCAAATAAAAAACATCTAATACCTTTGTTTTTGTTTAGGTTAACATATTAACAATATGTTTTATATTTATTTACCATTTCATCTTCCGGGTTGGACCGAGTCTTTTATATATATATAAATACATCTGACGACCGACGAAGCCTACGTGAACAAATATGTTTTATAACTAATACATTATGATAATATCGCAGTTTATTATTATTATTACAACTATTAGATATATTAACAGTATTTAATAGTTGTAACATTAAAATACACTAAAATTTGTGTTTTACGATACATTAAAGTCTTAAAAGGAAGATGTGTTTGGGATTGTGCTTTAGAGGTTTGAGAATTGACAAAAATCTTCAAGAAACTTTCCTGATTCTTGATTCTTCCTACATTTGTTTCATAGCCTGTAAGATCAAACTAGCCATTTTGTCCTTAATTTTAATAAGATTCTGGGCATAAGGGTTAGAATCGGCATACATTCTTTCGTGTTGACTGTTTAATTTTAATTTATTTTTTGGCTGAGATAACTTTGTTTCTGATTCTTGCAAGACTTAGTAAAGTGGGTTTTATCCAAAGGACTCCTTAAGGACGTTCCGTATCTTCCTTAACGTCTATCCTGTCAGATCCTGAAAAATCCCCCTCCTTGTCACTCCTCCCACACTGGCGGGGAAATCCATTCGAGGAAAGGAGTCGGATAGATAAGATCTGACTTATGGGGGCGAATTTCCCCCTTTCACAAGCCTTGTACTGATAAGGGGTGGGGAGTTCTCAGCAGTAGCGTGTCATCATCCCCCTCCACCATTGGAGTAATTTCCGGAGAAATGTACCCCTGTTATCTCCTAGTTGACCTGCACATCCTATAAATATGAGGCATATTTCCCCCTTTCACAAGCCTTGTACTGATAAGGGGTGGGGAGTTCTCAGCAGTAGCGTGTCATCATCCCCCTCCACCATTGGAGTAATGTCCGGAGAAATATACCCCTGTTATCTCTCAGTTGACCTGCACATCCTATAAATATGAGGCTTATTATTGATGAAAATTAAAAAAAATTTTAAAAATTTAAACACTTTATTCAATTCATCACTCATTAGGCTTACAAGAAGTTAAAATATAGTTCCAATCCATCAAACAAACATTTATCAGTCTCTCCACACTTGTAATGATTTATTAGATGACTTTAGTTTGGGTTCGATCCAAAAAAAAAAATACAAATTTAAAGAAAAATGTATTTTTTTTAAAAGATTATCTGCCAACTTTTATAAATATTATTTAATTTGTGGTATCCTGGCTGGGACAGTTAGATTTTTTATTCTGTTCCCTTGCACTAAAAATTATCTGCCAACGTTTCGGCTTACATTGTAAGCCATCTTCAGGGCAGTAGAAATACAATGTCAAGAGAGTACAATAATAATTGGCAATAATATAATACAGAATTACCATAATGTAAAGTGATATCAAAAGTATGAATGTAGAAAGCTATGTAAGAAAATTTTAAAAAATTAAAAAAAAAACATGTAGACAACAACTTATTGAAAATAATTGATAACATTAGAACAATAATTTGCCACACCTGCCTATCATGAAGACGAGAAAGGACGTCCTGTTCCTAAATATAATTTTTCAGAAACACAACGTGGGAGGTAGAATGGTGGGAGGGGGGGGGGAGGTAAGAGGCGGAAGGTACAAAGGGAAAGCGGCCTGTTTCAAAAGAGGGCAATAAAAAGGACAAGGTAAAAGAGGAAGGGTATTATTGGAAATATGTAACTATGTCTGCATGTTTTTTTTTGTTTTTTTTTTTACATAGCTTTCTACATTCATACTTTTGATATCACTTTACATTATGGTAATTCTGTATTATATTATTTTCAATTATTATTGTATTCTCAGACATTGTATTTTTACTGCCCTGAAGAGGGCTTACAATGTAAGCCGAAACGTTAGTAGATAATCTTTTAAAAAAATACATTTTTTTTTTGGATCTACCTTGCCCGAAATCCAACTAAAATCATCTAATAATATTATCTATGGTCAAAAATTTTTCCTTTTTGAACTTGTAATGAATGTGTTAGGCATTTTGGTTTACAAAGTTCTCGCTGGCTAATTGTTTGTTATTCGAAGAAAAGTAGTATCTCGTCTAGTTTACTAAGGAATACATTAGAAAACCTCTGAGCCATTAAAAACCTGTGTGTGTGAGTTTGTGTTTGTGTGTGTGTGTTTGTGTCTATATGTATGTGTATAAGAACAGGGGGAAGAAAGAGTGTAACAGAAAGAAAAAATTATAATGAGTAAAATTTTCGGGGAGACTTCTCGCCCTTCGTCGGTGTGGAGTTATCGCAACCTATTTTTATTTTATATAACTAAAAATTGAACACTTTCAGCTGCGATGGATATAAATTAAAATAAACAGGAAAACAGGAGATAAATAAAAGAATAGTGTAGAACCCGTAAATTTTCGAAAAACAAGTCGTTCCCTACGTAAAAGATAAGTGATGAAGTACATATAAGCAGATACTCCCTTCAGTGTCCTGAACTCCTGTCCCTTCACTTAGGCAAATGTGCTTTGCCCCTGAATTTCAGACTTATTCTCCTTTCTCCTTTCTCCCCAAAGCCATACGTACTTAAGACCATTCTGAAGGATTTAATGTCGTCCAAGGTAGAACACAGCTTCCCGATACATCTTCACATATACACAGCTGAAGAGGAGACAGTGCGCTATATATATCCTCATTCTGAAAACCACCTGTACTCCTGACAGCAAGAGGAAAACTATAGAAATGAAGCTGAGTTAATATCTCCTTCTCTCCGAGTAAAGGCGACTTGTTTCCCTAAAAATGTAATATTCTTTGTGTATTATACACTTTTATTTACCCTCCTATTTATATACATATGAATATATATGTAGTGTGTGTATTTCAATACAGTTTCTCATTCAAATCTCTCCTTTTAACATTAACCAACTCATTTATTCGAATGCACAAAGAAACTGAAATAAAAAGAAAGCTTATATGGTTTATTTATTTTAAAAGTTGTGGTCGCTAGCTTTCTATTTTCTACATATATATATATATTCAGATATTGCGAATAATATAGAAAATATAGAGGCTGCATTATAAAAAATAATTGAAAGAAAAAATTCGTTATTTAAGTTCCTTTTTTAATAACTATTAAATAAATTCATTTTTTAACTGTAATGGGGAATATAACAGAAGATAAAATTGAATAATCATCAAAAAGAGTGTAACATTTTTTTTAAGCATATCCTTAGTTCGATGTGCTTGAATGTCGTTCACTTCCTTCTCTTCCCTCCCAGACGGTCTAGAGCCAGCCTTAGCTCAGGTACCCTCTACACCCCTACACCAGATTAAGTAAATGTCCTTGGAGAAGTGAGTTAGGTGGGGTTGAAAAGGTTCATTCAACACTGTGTACGGGGCTGGCATTTCTGTCTCCAGCCCTTCAGATTAATGGGAGAGAGCTTTAGGGTTGATTGCGATGAATTTCTCTTTTAAAAAAAAAAATTTGACTTTTCAAAATAGTAATTAAAGAGCATTCAAATAAACGCTAAATGATTATTTTATATGTAATTTTATTGATTAGAGGCAAATTAACTTTAGCTAAAACTTAATTAAGTAAATCGTAATTAAATATATTTGTGATATGTCACTGTTGATATTTATTTGATGGTATTATGAACTTGTTTGTTTTTAAATTAATTGATTAATGTTTTTTTTTTTATTTTATCAATTATAATATTTATTGAGGGAAAATGGTCTTTTTTTTTTCAAGGAATAAAAGGATACAGTAGTTGCGTAAAATAATAAGATTCCACAATTACATTCAAGAAGAACATAAATAAGGGTAAGTAGAATTTGTACTTACAAACCAAAAATAAGAATGTTATTAAAATTTAAGTTAGAATAAAAAACAAAATACATTCTCAAATATCTTAATTGATGTGCGTTTTAGTAAAAACTATATGTGTTTTGAAGCTGAATTTTAGATAATGACATTTTTTTTTTAAAGTGCTGTCCGAAATGAGTTGAGTTGATCATAACTTCCTCTATTTTCTTTCACCGAGATCTTTCCTTAACAAAATCCTAGATTTATTATTTCCCGGCTAATCCTCTTCTCCCGGTGTCATATCCAAGTTCAATCCTTTTACCCTTAGTACTTGGTACAATCTTTTCGTTTTTGCTAGGTTTTACAAAGCAGACATTTTCTCAGGATCCATTCAGTTCAAACAGCTGGCTTGTTATACATATTCTGCATTCGCCCTCAAGTATTAATTTTCATTCAAAGAAGTATAAATGTTCCATTTTTCTACCTCATGTATCACAATAGACCTTATTTATGTTTTACAAAATCTTTTTTTTTTTTACTGTTCGTGACAGGCAGGAAAAATTTTAAATTCGACAATAAGATTTTTTGAACATTTTGCAGACATTTTGTTTTCAAGTTTAAGCTCTGTTTTACATAAATGTACTGTAATTTCTGCTCATTGATTTTCAGTCTTACAAACTCTTTTTCAGCTTTGAATTATTTAAATAGTTCAAGGAATTCATCAATTTAAGTAAAAGTGGAATTATTCATTCCTCGCCAATAAGTCGATATCATCTTCGCGCGCACACACTTCTAAGTACCCACAGTAAATCGCTATTTTTTTTTTATATATAGCATAAACTTATGAGAGATTAAATAGTGCAGTAGTCAACGGATCACCTCCACTATGGAACTCCAGCAGTAACAGGGGAGCTGTGATTGAGGAACACTGTCTATTGATCACTGTCTATAGACACTCGAATCAGGCGAATTTATGTATTTGGAACACGGATCAAAGCGTGCCTTCTAATAGTATGTAAAGCTCTTCCATAGTCTATAAATAACATATGAAGGTCAGTTTTGTAATCATTACGAAGATCCGACCAATCGTTCCTCTTCCCTTACGTAAACCACACTGATTCTACTCTTAAATGTTTTTCGCGAATCATTGAGCCTTTTGGTCAGCAATGGCGGAGAGCATTAAGTTCGTCTGTGACTTCCCAAGAGAAGTTTGACCCCATTTTTATGCATTGATAGATTCAGGAGCCGTTCCTTCTACGCACTAAATATTTTCAATTTAAATTCATGGGATTACCCAGCTCTTCTTCGCTCTTCTCGAAGAAATCTAATATCATTAGGTAGGTCACCATTATTACCGTTATTTTTTAATTTATAAACAGCTTCTACGTCGTAATCTGCTGACAATGGCTCCAGACATTTTGCATTTTCTTATTCAGATCCTAGGTAGAAATTCGCTTTACTTCCAATCAGTAAACCATTAAAGTCCTCCACCCATATGTATTTACATTAGCTTTGTCCAAAATTTTCTTGCATTTATCCTCACAGACGTCCAATTTAGGGCAATCCAACTTCATGGTTCATGAATCTGACGACACCATGTAATTTACTACTTTACCTCTGTTCTTCTTTCTCTTCAATTATTCTTCTTTTTTTTTTGTTGTCTTTTTCGCTCCTCTCTGGCTTCCCTTATACGTAGTCAAATCTTGTCTAGGAGAATGTAGGGGAATAGGTCTGTCAGCGTACATTTTTAATCCTCGGGGTCTCCGGACATTCTTCGTCAAACTATTGTTTGTTAAGTTTTTTTTCTCCTCAATTTAATTATTTTATTTTTTTCTCTGTAGATTTCTTACTATATTTTTTTTAAATTTTATTCCATTAATTTTTAACTTTGCCAACTTTCATTCATCTTATATCCTCTGATAATTAGTTATCACTTCGAGAATTTTCTCAGCGGAGATTTCAGAGGGACTGAAAAACAGTAAATATCGATTTTTGCTCAACTATCGATCAGGGAGATGCTTGTAACAGGAGTAAAATCATGTATTGCAATAACGAGGGAATAACCTAACCTGACCACTCTATAACCATTTAAACACATTCTGATTCCCTTAATGGTCATTTATGATACCTGGCCGAGATTCCACTTTATATTAAATTGGGACTGAGAGCATACATTTCTTTTTACTCGTCATAATTTAATCATTTTTTTAAATTGTTTACTAAATATCAAATTTCGTTTCAATATTTATAAATAACTGGACCAACCTAACATTTGAAATTTAATTCTTTAATATCTCTCATAATATGAATTTTTTTTAGAAAAAAACTTATTGAATAAAAATGTAATAAAAAAATTCTTACAAATACTGTATATTGTTCTATCAAGTTTTTTCAACGCTAAAATAACAAATGGATAAGTGATGAAGTACATATATGCTGATACTCCATTCAGTGTCCTGAACTCCTGTCTCTTCACTTAGATAATTGTACTTTGCTCCTGAATTTCAGACTTATTTTCCGTTTTCCCTTCTATATATATANATATACTAAACAAACTTTATTGTGAAAATAAAATAAATTAATATACCTGTCTATATAAAAAAGGATAATTACACAAATTTACTGTTAGCAAAAATAAGAAATATCCTGGCTGGGACATATAGATTTTTTTTATTCCTTTCCCTCTTAATAATTGTTTAAAATTTACGTGGGATATTATACCACAATTAATCCCTCTATTCCCTTGCATTAATTTATTTAGTTTACGTTTCTCTAGCAATATTTAGGATTTATTATTTTTGATTTCGACATATGTATATATATATATATGTATGTATATAAGGACCATATTTTTAGCTTTTAAAATGTTACATCATGGTACTAAAGTGATTCCTGTGCTTTTATATACATCGCTGATAATAAGCATACAATGAATAAGCATATGATAACATGCCTTAATATTAGCCTGGACGCGGAGCTGTTTCTAGTAGGCTGTCCAATTCTGAAGCCGCGCTTTAAAATGGAACACCTGATGGAGTAATGTTAGAGGATCCTGATTAGGACCACGGAACGGTTACAGAACAGTAAAACGGCCATTCTGCTTTGCATGGTTGGGTGTCAGCTGGAACATTACGTACCCTGTCCCTCGTAAAGGGCGAAGGGCCTCTGCGAAGACAGACTCCCCCTGACCTCGACTAGAGAAGGAATGCAATAGGCACACATATGGTTGCGGTAGGTCCTTAGCGACCATTCTATACTCCTGTAGCGTCTATGGAGTTCCAAAATCTTTCCCCCGAAATATATTTGACTCACAGAACCAATAACATTCAACGTTGGAACGATAATGGCTCTAGATGTATAAATATTTAACAAGTGACCGTAAGCGTTCCGTTGGGAAGTCATTCAAGGTGAGTAGGTTTTTTTTTTTTTTTTTTTTTTAATAAAAAAAAATACTCGTTTCTTAAGAAGGACCAACTCACAAACAACATTCAGACTTGTTCTCCTCAAATCCTAAAGTGTACCATTCTACCCCACCAACCACACGTTTCACACCTCTTATTTCGTTGTCGATAATTTAAGCTTCAGAGACGTGGAGGGAAATCAATCTTTACTTGAAATTAGGATGAAAAACTTATGATAAATACGCATCAATAGCATTTCGTACAAATTTATATATATATATATANTTTAGGTTATTGAAGATTTTGTTCAAATAATTTTGTGGCCAATATTTTGAGAATAAATTTTCTCTTCATCGGGGCTGAAAATACACCACAATTTTCTATTTTAATTTTTTATGATTATGTTAATAAATATATTTCCTCATATAAGTTTTTTTTCTCGAAAAATATTAAAGAAAAAAATATTAATTTAGCTGTGGTATATTATCCCACGTAAATTTTAAACAATTAGTGAAAAGGAATAGAATAAAAAAATCTAACTGTCCCAGCCAGGAATCGAACCTGGATCTCCTGCTTTCCGGACTGGTATGATTCCATTACACCACCGGGACGAAATAGTTAACTTATTAAATTTTCTACATACTAGGCAGGAGATCCAGGTTCGAGTTCTGGCTGAGACTGATCGATTTTTTTAATCTATTCCCTCTCATTTATTGATTAAAGAAAGAAATTTTATAAAATAGCATTTTACAAATATTTTGTTATGTAAATTTTTTAAATGCTAATAATAGCAAAAATTTTAATATGTTAAATTTGGCCTCCCCCTGAACTTCCCATGCAATCAGTAAAACTATTATGTTACATTTACTATTTATCATATGTAAGAAGACTTTTTTTTTCAGTTACTAATGCTAATTAAACGGAAAATCAGATAAAATGAATGAAAAGTGCATCAAATTTTAAAATAACGGATATTTTTATTTACTTATTTATGTTTAAAAAAATTTTTTTTTTTTTATTTTACAATGTATCCTCCCTATTCTCCTGGGTCAATGTACCTTAAAAACTACACCTACTGCACTTTCTAATATCGAAAATATAGTTCATATTCATTTAAGTATGTTTATGCTCACATAAGCTAAGTTTTGCTCACCGTTGGGCGTCTTCATCAGTGGTTGAGATCGAGTCGTAGGAGGGGGATTGGATGGTTTAGAATATCTTCATTATTATTAACGTTATACAAAATATTTAAAAAAAAACACTTATTAGCTTTAAAATGTAATTCCAAACAATTAAATTCTGCAGCATTAAAAAATAAATAAAAATTTTTTAAAATAACTCTGATTAGGAAGTGTCCAAGAATGTAATTTTGAAGATTTTCCGGGTTTCATTATCTTATAGTATGGAATTCGATTGCAAATTGTTAAATGGATTTATTTCTATATGAATTATAAATAGTGAGAGTGGGTATAGTGGAACACCTAACTTTATAATCCTAATATCATTCTATAATTAGAATTATCTTTTTAAAAGACTAATACCAATTCTAAACGCTCACCAAATACTTCCAAAACACCAGTTTGGTTTCCGAGCCCAACACTCCACGATTCAACAGGTGTTTCGTGTTGTAGATCGCATATCTTCCTCTCTCGAGAACAAGCAGTACTGCGTTGGTGCCTCCCTCGATGTGTCACAAGCATTTGACAGGGTATGGCATCGCGGACTACTGTTCAAATTAAAATCCATTCTCCCAAGCACCCTTTACCTTATTCTTCGCTCCTACCTAACCAATTGATTCTTCAAGGTCCGGCAAGGATTAGATTACTCCGACTATTACCAAGTAGAAGCGGGAGTTCCACAAGGTAGTGTGCTTGGCCCCATCCTTTACATCCTATACACTGCCGATATCCCGTCACATCCTAACACACTCCTAGCAACCTATGCAGATGACCAAGCAATCCTTTCTACCGATGCTGACTCACTTACTGCCAGACTAAATCTCCAACGGCATCTAATGGACATACAGCGTTGGTGCCAGCGCTGGCGCATTAAAGTCAACGAAGGCAAATGCTGTCATGTCACGTTCACACTAAGGAAGAAACAACCTGGCAGAATTTACTTTAATGACATCCCTATCCCAACTTCCGATTGCGTCAGATACCTAGGCTTTCATCTTGACTCCCGTCTAACATGGAACACACACACAAAAATCAAAAGACAGGAACTAAATAGGAGACTTGGACAACTTTACACGCTACTAAGCCGCAAGTCAACCTTAACTGTGACCAACAAACATACCATTTATAAGACGTTACTGAGACCTATCTGGACGTATGGAGTCGAACTGTGGGGAACTGCTAAACCCTCCAACATCCAAAGAATACAGTACTTTCAATCCAAAATCCTAAGAATCATAGTTGATGCACCCTATTACGTCGCAAACTCCTTACTACACAATGACCTCAAAATCCCTTTAGTTAAGGACATAATTACAACCCGTTTTAATAAATTCCACTCTGACCTTTCCATGCATCCTAATCTTTTAGCCCAAACACTAACCAGTATTACCCATCCTTATAATCCACCACGTCGCCTGAATAGGAAATGACCCCGCGACCTTCACATTGCTAACACTTCATAATAAAAAAAAAAGAAATAATATGAAGAGAAAAAAACAACAACAAAAAAGCAACCAGTGTATTGTAAATAGAGATTAAGGAGTTCTGCCATTGGACAGCTTCTCCATCAAGTGAAGTACACGCTAAGTTCTTTCTTATTTTTCTGTATTTTTTTTTAAATATTTTTATTC
>KZ809649.1:52873-66553 GCA_000696205.2 Oncopeltus fasciatus
CCCAATATAGATTTCTACAACTCCGCTTGGAGAGCCACTTCGCCCTGGCAGCAGCGCACCATCATCCAGCAAGGTCTCAAAACTCATCTATCCGAGGTGAAGAAAATTATATTTAATGCCGCCAACAATAACTTCAATAGATATCTGTTATCTTCCTACCTTTTACGTCGATGGGGATAAATCGATCTTGTATATTTATTGTATTTATATTACACTCAATAAAAACAGTTAATAATATAATATAATAATAAGTATTCATAATAACAATTAATAATATGTATAATTTATTTAAAATATTATTAATCCTCATTATAATTTTCAATCATTTATAAATCGGTTTTGTTTGCCTGTTGAAATTCGTTGCATGGGAGATCTGTGTATAGTACAGAAATAATTACAATGTATTTATTGTTGGATTATTCTTTGGGAAATTTTGTGAATGTCGTAGACTAGACGGGCAGAAACCCATAGAAAAAAATCAATGCATACTTTTCAGGTTTATTTAAGATGAATATAAATATAAGTAACTAAGAGTAAATTTAAATTACAAATCACACGTAATTTACAATGGGCGTAAGAGGCTTGACCACTAATGTTTGCTTTAGATTGATTAGAAAGCAAGAGTGGGGGGAACGCTCAACCATTTTAGTTACATTTGTAAATTTCTACCTTAATATGTTTTAATTGTTTTTCGTAAAAATGTAATTGAACATTACATTTTCTTTCTATTATGATTAAAAACTTATTTGTACTTCAAACATAACTTATTCATCGTATTCGTCAGTCTTTGGTTGTATTTCATATAAAACTATAGACTTCATAGAGCAATAATTATAGTATATTACAACGCAAAATAATAAATAAATAAATCGAAAAAAGGATTGTTAAATTCGTAAAGGGTTTAAACCTACAATGTCTATTTATTTCTTAGTTATAGGTCTATCAAGGTTTACATTTCGTGTTTCAGAATTTTACTGTAATAAAAAGTTAGTATATGAATTTTAATACATGTATTCCAGTGAAAGGCATACCGCAGAAGAAACAGTAAAAAAAATGTATTTCGACTGGTTCCGAATATCGTGAAGGATGAATTTTTTACTTTTTTTCACTAAGCGTAATTAGGTCGACAGGCCTCATCTTCAGAGCCCATACACCATGGAGTGCTCCCGCGTAAAGTCCTGGAGTCTGCAAGCTCCTCAGAAATAGAAGTGTCTCAGCCGAAGACATGTCCTGTCGCTTGGATNTTATAAAATATAAGGTAACTTATCATTCTCATGGTGTTTAGAGAATTCGGGAGATGAAGTGAATCTTGACAGATATTCTCGACTCCTTTTGATCCCTCGCCATCTAATGGTTCTAGTAGTGAGTTGAAAAGTTTGTTGGAAGAGCTAGACTGTTAGGATCTGTGTAATGTGAGGAATGCGACCTAGCCATTGAAGACTGCTAAAGATAGAGCGAGCCACCTGCGACTGGCTGACGTCCAGGTCAGCGCGTACTCGAACTCTCGTCGACTGCAAGGCTGCACCCTGGCATAGCTCACATCGCTTCTGCCGTACTTCCGTTTGGATCAGTTACCGAAGACGTTCCTCCGCCGCTTGCCAAGTCGGGTCCACCTTGCTCCTCCCCCTACCTCCTTTCCGACCTCGCTGCTCGCTAGACATTGCATTCCTCGCAGCCCTGGTCACATTACAGAACTTGCACACTTGTGTTTAGATGGGTCGCGAACGGCTCCTCTGCTATTTTCTAAGCAGGCAGATTATGCTGAAGAACTAGTTCATCGTTACTCTTATGTCCATATCCCACAGCTGCAGACTCTGTTGCTATTGGTTACACTACTTCTCTCTTGGTCAGTTCCTTGTAACTTTTCTATGCTCTATATGTCATTTTCCGATTTTAATTCATATAAGAAACTATAAGACCCTATTATAGTTATGTTAGAATAATTACAATAGATTCAAATCAGATTGCCAACCTGGATATTTACAAATGTTCATGTTTGTTACTCTCCATTACTGTATTCGCCATCATATTTTTCTGGTGTAATGAAATTTTCTTCTTCTCTTCTGCTGACCCATTCCTTTGTAAATATCTTTGTAGTTTCCTATTTTGGCTGTTCCTTGCACTATTGCACTCCATCTTTGCTACTTAGGATTTCTGTTCTGCAGTTTATTGCCACTAACTCTTGCAGCCTTGATCGCAGAACACAATCACCCTTTGACTCCAACACTATTCATAGTCATCTTGTCTCAGATTCTGCTGAAAGTTTTACCTCTGTTGTTGTTGACTGATCATTTTGAATCCAGTAACCTTTAAGTAACTTCTCAAGCCTTTTTCCTTTAGAGGACACCACTTTCCTTTTTATGAGATATTCCACCATAGAGGTCAGTATGTATTTTCTTTTCTTTTCATTCTTGAATGAACTCTTTCAGACTCTCTGGTATTTATAGACTTGTTTCCCTCCATTATTACTACATTCTTCCTTCCTTTTTCCACCCTTATGCAATTCTTCTTTCTGCTAACTGGTTGCATCCTAAGATCTACTTTTATCAGGATTCTTGCCAGTTGGCTAAATATCATGTAATGTATAATTATTTCTTTCTATTGCTTTACAGAAATTAATAGTTTATTATACTCATATATATAAGCAGCAATACGCTTCTTTCTGCTTACTGGTTGCATCCTGAGATCTACTTTTATCAGGATTCTTGCCAGTTGGCTAAATAACTTTTAATGTATACTTATTTCACTCTATTGCTTTACAGAAAGTAATAGTTTAATATACTTATATATATTTATATATAGCAANAGAAATAGAAGTGTCTCAGCCGAAGACATGTCCTGTCGCTTGGATGGCGTACTGCTCTGTTCCTCATCTTATTCCCAGCCATTCCCCTACTGACTGGGTACAAACTCGAACCTGACAACTTTAGGTCGACAGGCCTCATCTTCAGAGCCCATACACCATGGAGTGCTCCCGCGTAAAGTCCTGGAGTCTGCAAGCTCCTCAGAAATAGAAGTGTCTCAGCCGAAGACATGTCCTGTCGCTTGGATGGCGTACTGCTCTGTTCCTCATCTTATTCCCAGCCATTCCCCTACTGACTGGGTACAAACTCGAACCTGACAACTTTAGGTCGACAGGCCTCATCTTCAGAGCCCATACACCATGGAGTGCTCCCGCGTAAAGTCCTGGAGTCTGCAAGCTCCTCAGAAATAGAAGTGTCTCAGCCGAAGACATGTCCTGTCGCTTGGATGGCGTACTGCTCTGTTCCTCATCTTATTCCCAGCCATTCCCCTACTGACTGGGTACAAACTCGAACCTGACAACTTTAGGTCGACAGGCCTCATCTTCAGAGCCCATACACCATGGAGTGCTCCCGCGTAAAGTCCTGGAGTCTGCAAGCTCCTCAGAAATAGAAGTGTCTCAGCCGAAGACATGTCCTGTCGCTTGGATGGCGTACTGCTCTGTTCCTCATCTTATTCCCAGCCATTCCCCTACTGACTGGGTACAAACTCGAACCTGACAACTTTAGGTCGACAGGCCTCATCTTCAGAGCCCATACACCATGGAGTGCTCCCGCGTAAAGTCCTGGAGTCTGCAAGCTCCTCAGAAATAGAAGTGTCTCAGCCGAAGACATGTCCTGTCGCTTGGATGGCGTACTGCTCTGTTCCTCATCTTATTCCCAGCCATTCCCCTACTGACTGGGTACAAACTCGAACCTGACAACTTTAGGTCGACAGGCCTCATCTTCAGAGCCCATACACCATGGAGTGCTCCCGCGTAAAGTCCTGGAGTCTGCAAGCTCCTCAGAAATAGAAGTGTCTCAGCCGAAGACATGTCCTGTCGCTTGGATGGCGTACTGCTCTGTTCCTCATCTTATTCCCAGCCATTCCCCTACTGACTGGGTACAAACTCGAACCTGACAACTTTAGGTCGACAGGCCTCATCTTCAGAGCCCATACACCATGGAGTGCTCCCGCGTAAAGTCCTGGAGTCTGCAAGCTCCTCAGAAATAGAAGTGTCTCAGCCGAAGACATGTCCTGTCGCTTGGATGGCGTACTGCTCTGTTCCTCATCTTATTCCCAGCCATTCCCCTACTGACTGGGTACAAACTCGAACCTGACAACTTTAGGTCGACAGGCCTCATCTTCAGAGCCCATACACCATGGAGTGCTCCCGCGTAAAGTCCTGGAGTCTGCAAGCTCCTCAGAAATAGAAGTGTCTCAGCCGAAGACATGTCCTGTCGCTTGGATGGCGTACTGCTCTGTTCCTCATCTTATTCCCAGCCATTCCCCTACTGACTGGGTACAAACTCGAACCTGACAACTTTAGGTCGACAGGCCTCATCTTCAGAGCCCATACACCATGGAGTGCTCCCGCGTAAAGTCCTGGAGTCTGCAAGCTCCTCAGAAATAGAAGTGTCTCAGCCGAAGACATGTCCTGTCGCTTGGATGGCGTACTGCTCTGTTCCTCATCTTATTCCCAGCCATTCCCCTACTGACTGGGTACAAACTCGAACCTGACAACTTTAGGTCGACAGGCCTCATCTTCAGAGCCCATACACCATGGAGTGCTCCCGCGTAAAGTCCTGGAGTCTGCAAGCTCCTCAGAAATAGAAGTGTCTCAGCCGAAGACATGTCCTGTCGCTTGGATGGCGTACTGCTCTGTTCCTCATCTTATTCCCAGCCATTCCCCTACTGACTGGGTACAAACTCGAACCTGACAACTTTAGGTCGACAGGCCTCATCTTCAGAGCCCATACACCATGGAGTGCTCCCGCGTAAAGTCCTGGAGTCTGCAAGCTCCTCAGAAATAGAAGTGTCTCAGCCGAAGACATGTCCTGTCGCTTGGATGGCGTACTGCTCTGTTCCTCATCTTATTCCCAGCCATTCCCCTACTGACTGGGTACAAACTCGAACCTGACAACTTTAGGTCGACAGGCCTCATCTTCAGAGCCCATACACCATGGAGTGCTCCCGCGTAAAGTCCTGGAGTCTGCAAGCTCCTCAGAAATAGAAGTGTCTCAGCCGAAGACATGTCCTGTCGCTTGGATGGCGTACTGCTCTGTTCCTCATCTTATTCCCAGCCATTCCCCTACTGACTGGGTACAAACTCGAACCTGACAACTTTAGGTCGACAGGCCTCATCTTCAGAGCCCATACACCATGGAGTGCTCCCGCGTAAAGTCCTGGAGTCTGCAAGCTCCTCAGAAATAGAAGTGTCTCAGCCGAAGACATGTCCTGTCGCTTGGATGGCGTACTGCTCTGTTCCTCATCTTATTCCCAGCCATTCCCCTACTGACTGGGTACAAACTCGAACCTGACAACTTTAGGTCGACAGGCCTCATCTTCAGAGCCCATACACCATGGAGTGCTCCCGCGTAAAGTCCTGGAGTCTGCAAGCTCCTCAGAAATAGAAGTGTCTCAGCCGAAGACATGTCCTGTCGCTTGGATGGCGTACTGCTCTGTTCCTCATCTTATTCCCAGCCATTCCCCTACTGACTGGGTACAAACTCGAACCTGACAACTTTAGGTCGACAGGCCTCATCTTCAGAGCCCATACACCATGGAGTGCTCCCGCGTAAAGTCCTGGAGTCTGCAAGCTCCTCAGAAATAGAAGTGTCTCAGCCGAAGACATGTCCTGTCGCTTGGATGGCGTACTGCTCTGTTCCTCATCTTATTCCCAGCCATTCCCCTACTGACTGGGTACAAACTCGAACCTGACAACTTTAGGTCGACAGGCCTCATCTTCAGAGCCCATACACCATGGAGTGCTCCCGCGTAAAGTCCTGGAGTCTGCAAGCTCCTCAGAAATAGAAGTGTCTCAGCCGAAGACATGTCCTGTCGCTTGGATGGCGTACTGCTCTGTTCCTCATCTTATTCCCAGCCATTCCCCTACTGACTGGGTACAAACTCGAACCTGACAACTTTAGGTCGACAGGCCTCATCTTCAGAGCCCATACACCATGGAGTGCTCCCGCGTAAAGTCCTGGAGTCTGCAAGCTCCTCAGAAATAGAAGTGTCTCAGCCGAAGACATGTCCTGTCGCTTGGATGGCGTACTGCTCTGTTCCTCATCTTATTCCCAGCCATTCCCCTACTGACTGGGTACAAACTCGAACCTGACAACTTTAGGTCGACAGGCCTCATCTTCAGAGCCCATACACCATGGAGTGCTCCCGCGTAAAGTCCTGGAGTCTGCAAGCTCCTCAGAAATAGAAGTGTCTCAGCCGAAGACATGTCCTGTCGCTTGGATGGCGTACTGCTCTGTTCCTCATCTTATTCCCAGCCATTCCCCTACTGACTGGGTACAAACTCGAACCTGACAACTTTAGGTCGACAGGCCTCATCTTCAGAGCCCATACACCATGGAGTGCTCCCGCGTAAAGTCCTGGAGTCTGCAAGCTCCTCAGAAATAGAAGTGTCTCAGCCGAAGACATGTCCTGTCGCTTGGATGGCGTACTGCTCTGTTCCTCATCTTATTCCCAGCCATTCCCCTACTGACTGGGTACAAACTCGAACCTGACAACTTTGTGTCGACAGGCCTCATCTTCAGAGCCCATACACCATGGAGTGCTCCCGCGTAAAGTCCTCATTAATTATTATATGGAATTCATTCAGCTTCGGCATCAAAGAAAATACTTGACAATTTTTTTTTGCTTTATTATCCGAGCAGTAGTCTTTTCATTTTCTTGTTTCTTTTGTGTTTCTTGTTTTCTTTTCTTTTTTTCTGATTTTTCTTTTCATTTGTAACATTTCTTGCGCTTTTATATTATGAATGTTTTGCCCTTTTTGACCTCTTTCCTTTCAATTATTCAAAGGCTTCTTGTTTAAATTTTTTTCTTATTTTTCCTAATGTTAAATACAGTTGTCATACCTTTTTCAAACTGATTTTCCTCAAAGAATATAGGCATGTGTAAATTTTATAAACTTATAAAATAAACTCTTAGGGATATAATGATATTCACTTTGACGCCATGGTGTAAAAAATGTCACCGTACCTACATTGGCATTTGTGCGTTCGTAATGAGTACTCATCGATAATAAAACATTGCCATCTTAAATTTTTGCAATAATTAACTGTGTTAATTAAATTTGTATATTTTCATATATATGATCATTACCACAATTATTAGTTCATTATTTTACTCAATGCATACAATTCAGTTTTTAATTCTTCTGTCTTGTTATTGTTAGCGCAATCTTTGTTTATTTTGTTAGTTCACTATTCTGTAAGAGAACGGTCAATATCTCACAAAATATTTGATTAGGTATAAATAATATTCGATAATTGTTGATAAAGACAAATCATTGAAATCATCATAAGTTTAATGATCATATTTTTTATTTTATTTTTTTTATTTGTAAAAGTTCTTTTCATAGACACCAGTTAAAGGCCACAATTTAATATTTTTCTTGTAACTCAGCAAAAAAACCAACACAATTTGCTCGTTAACGAGTTCTGCAAACATTACGGAAGAAATTATCTTTTTTTCTTTGTTTTTCATCTTTGTGTATGACTGGTCACTAATCATTTTCTAGTCCTGAGATTAAAAGAAAAGGCAGATTCTGACCATGTTTGCTCCCGCTGGGGTCAAATTATTTCGTCGGAGGACTCTCTTCCGAAGAGCCCAGAGTCACGATATGACGTCATATTCCCGTTGATTTCCGTTTGTGGAAGATCTTAGCGTTTTCCGAAAATCTAAATCTCAAAGTTCCGTTCCTTGTGAAAAAATGCTTGATTTCTCTCCTCAAATAAATCACTCTTGTTCTTGTTAGAGGTGAGAACATTTTTCAAACAATGCCTGGGTAATTTTTCTTACTTTTCTGTTGAAGGCATCTTTTTTCTTCTCTCCCACTTAAAGAAAAACTCTATTTGGATCTCGCAGACATAAATCACACGATTCCATTTACAATGACTTGAGACTTTAGCTTTTAAAACTGCTTTCAGAGCGGCAAAAAAAAAAATCTCTTTTCTATTTCACTCTTCTTCTATTCCAAGCATCCGCTGAAAAAGGGGATTTTCAACTCTTTTAGCCCCTACTTAAGTACTTCCATGTCTCACTGCACTGAATCCAAGGGTGTGGAAGATCCTTGAAAAAATATGGAGACATAGGCATTGTCTTCTGACATTACTCATTATCTTATGAAAAAAAGAATGTTAGATTTGTTCATAAGGTAATTATTAGCTAAATTATGTTATATCTGTAGTTTTTTGGAAAGGAATTTTAGTAACCAGTCACAATAAAAGACGAGATAGGTAGTTTCACTTTCAATTTATGTTTTAAAAAAAAAATCTTCTTTTTCATATCTAGTTTAATGTGTTTTAGCCGGCATAGATTATACACTCAATGCTTTAGATTTTTTAAAGGAAAACGAGAGACTGTCGTAAAATTTAATGCATTTTTGGAATTTTGGAAATCAGAAACAATTTAATCAGATTTAGGAACTTTTAGTTAAAATGGATTTGTGGCCTACACAATTTTCGATAAAGGATTTTCGATAATCTGAACTACACTTTTCTCTCTTAAAAATATCAATTCATTTCATGAATGTATGTTGCGACAAAGAAATCGCTGTCCCGATTATGAAGATTTCCTATTTGCAATTAAAGATGGACATGAATAAAAAAAAAATATCTAAGGTCTTCGACCTTGCAAGTCGAAAAGTAGAACATAAAGAAAAGTTACTGTTACAGATGTTGACTCCAAGGCGAAATTATTCACCCACTAATTAAATTCTTAAATAGAATTTGGTAATAAGTGTTTTTCGTATAATTGTTGTATGAAAATTTTATGGAAATTATATTTTACACACATCACATTTCGCAGGTATTTTAATCAAATTAAAAATAACAATATTTAAGATTTTAAATTTTGGACTTCCAAACTTGGACTTTTCCCTCTAAATCTATCCTTGAACTTCGGAGCCCCCAATTGATAGGGCTAATCCAGAATTATATTACAAGCAACATAAGAAGACATTAAATCGGACATACGCACTTACTTTATAAACAGATGAACAACAAGTATTGATGAATATTTGCGTTTTTTCTAACTTTCTGTCATGTAAAATATGTCTCCTTAAGATAAACAAATTTTTTTTCAGCTTTATTGCACTAGACTAAACGTCAACCACTACAGCGAAAAAAACAAAATTGTTTTCACTTTTACGAAACATTTCAGGTATTTCCCCTCTCAAAATCGTCCCATTTCGTTAAACTACAAATTCATTCTATTTTTTTTTTACATTTAAAATTGACATTCCAAATTTCATTCGTAAAATAATCAATTTCATCTCTTAAAAACAAAATTGAAATTGTTTCTGCTAATACTCGTCCCTTCTCATTCTTATAACTTATTAAAAATGAATTATATCAGTAAACTAGTGTATATAGAAAACATTTTTAGCGCAAGGGAAAAGAATAAAAAATCTAATTCTCCCAGCTAGGACAGTTAGATTAGTGCGGGGAATTTAATAACTTATCAGGCTTGTCCTGGTAGCGTAAATGGTAACATACCGGCCCGGAAAGCAGGAGATCCAGGTTCGTGTCCTGGCTGGGACAGTTAGATTTTTTTATTATATTTCCTTGCACTAAAAATTATTAAGATTTACGGGGGATTAAATACCACAAGAAAATCAATATTTATAATGCATATTGATTTTCATTACAATGTCCTAGCTCCTAACCCCTTGATTTGCCTCATTGATGGACTTAGCTTATTCATTTAAAAGCCAAGTTCCAAGAATCAATAATATAAACAGCTGGTTACGCATTCTAGACGTAATTATATATTAAACCCCCACTCATAATTATTCAATTTTTCTGTGTTACTTCTAAATTTTTTATTTTGTCAAATATTTATTTCTTGATTTCCTTTACTGTAAACAAAAAATTAAGTTCCATGCATCCGAAATGCATTTATATTCGCACATCGCCTATCAAGTAATTCCCAATATAGATTTTTTTGGTTTTGCCTCTAAATTTAACTTAGCCTTTTATTTTTCATTTGTAAAAACAATTTGGCCGTATAATCAACATTTACAGTTCAATTTCTAGTATTGGAAAAACCACTTCTAATATATTTTTCAACAATAAATGCGTCTGTGTTGTTTCATCACACCATTAATAAATATTATTCGCCCTATATACGTAGAAGGACTTTCTCTACTAACATGTGACATTCCAGGACATATCCCACTCCTACACATGTCATTTCTTCGTCCGTTTCCAATAATGAACGCGGCTATTCATCTTTCATTCATAGAGATATGCCAAATTTCATTCGCAAGTACTAATTAGAAATAGTATTTAGATATGAAATTTGACATATTGTTTATATTTGAGCATTGACACGCACTCAAATATATATACATATATTTATCTAATTTTACTCAATGCATACAATTCAGTTTTTAATTCTTCTGTCTTGTTATTGTTAGCGCAATCTTTGTTTATTTTGTTAGTTCACTATTCTGTAAGAGAACGGTCAATATCTCACAAAATATTTGATTAGGTATAAATAATATTCGATAATTGTTGATAAANAATTACAAGATGTTAGATGTAAAGAATGTAATTAATAAAGTTTCATTAATTTTTTAAAAAAAAGATTATGCAGCTCCCGCTTGACATATTAAAAAAAATTTTTTTTAAAGTTTTACACCCGTTTTACGACCCTTAATCGAATCTCATCAGGGAGGACTTCTTCGTGTTAGCAAACTAACTGTTGTTGTTTTTATGGATTAGAAGCCTAATATATGTCTTATTAACTCTACTATATTTAATGATATTAAATATAATTATTTAAGATTAAGTAAGCAGCAACTTAGTCAGCGTTGATTTTTAGAATATCACTCAGAAAGGACTCTAGGTTAGAGTAAGTAACCTAACGTGCAATCTATAATCTCTACGCTTGCATCAAGCTATGATAACCCGACAAGGCCTTTCAAGAAAACCAAGCGAGCGGCACCTGTAACATGGACAACACAACCCCTAGCGTTAAACACTCTAGAGGGTGGTGGGGGGGACTCCAGAACTGCGCTCCCTGAACTATCCTGTGTACCCCCCCCCCCCTACATTCCCGATCTGGAGCAGATATGTCGTCTGGAATCCTATATATCCCCACTCGAAATGCCAACGGTCGTACCTGTGTGCTCAAAGTGTACATCAGATATGTTAGCGGCCTGTGCCCCTAAAGATTCGTACTTACAATTTAACCAGAAATGTGTTATGTAATATTTAGCAACTTTATTGTAATTTCTACAATCAATGGATGTAATAAGTCAATGGGGGGAGGGGACTTTAGAGGAAGACCAAAAGTAAATTAGTTGTAAAAAAAAAAAAAAGGAGAGTTTTTTGACCGTAAATATTATTATTAGATGATTTTAGTTGGGGTTCGGTCAAGGTAGATCCAAAAAAATACAAATTTAAAAAATTGTATTTTTTAAAAGATTATCTGCCAACGTTTCGGCTTACATTGTAAGCCATCTTCAGGGCTATCATGAAGACGAGAGAGGACGTCCTGTCGTTAAGTTCACATTTCCATGACTGAGTGAAATGGAAATGTGAACTTAGAGACAGGACGTCCTCTCTCGTCTTCATGACAGCCCTGAAGATGGCTAACAATGTAAGCCGAATCGTTGGCAGATAATCTTTTAATAAATAAAAATACACATTTTCTAAATTTGTATTTTTTTTTTCTACCTTGACTGAACACCAACTAAAATCATCTAATAATAAATTAGTCTCCCTATCTACCTGTAAATATACTCGTAGTATGGGTATACATGTATCTTTATTTCTGGTGTTCCTTCTCAGACCACAGTCCTCAAACAATGTCTATAGCGATATGAAAAATGTTCATTACTTGTCCTTTCTTCAATACTTTAGCCTGTTATTCTATTTCAACGTGATTTGTTCAAAATGGAATACTTTTTTGAAATGCTTAAAGTGATTAATATCATCTGTCTGTTTGAGAGCCACTAGCTAGCTCAGCTGTCGCTCTCGAGCTGTAATTAAATTCCACGTTGAAGACATTGTGTTCTGGAGTCTGAACAGATCTCCTTAGCGAGGAACAGTTCCAGACCCCTGACGTGGTGTAATTGAATACATTTTATCTCGAGTCGGGGTGATGGACCCCCGTGGTGCAGGGTCCGCTGCCTCCAGACCTACCTTATATTCCAGGCACTGTCGAATGTGAACGCTAACTAAGAGAGGGGATAGTCCAGAGTGTGCCGGAACATGCTGGAATCTCTGCTTTTCCCTCTGAAATGTGCTCTTCGCGCTGGTTAGGGAGCCAATTACCCAAACCAGTTCCCAAATCTTTTGGCCAAAACAGTATATCGTCTTGCTAAGCAGGTGGCTGCTAGCCAGAGGTTTCCACAAATATTTCTAGCAGATAGGTGAGGTTGTGCCTCAGAAGACAGGTTTCAATAAATATTTAGATAAAAAAAATTGTATAATTATTAGGTCCCAAGATATTTTTTTTTTTTCCAATTTTTCACTATAAAGTAAAATCTTTCCTGAAAAAGTATCTTAATATAAGAAGATCTCCAAGAAATTGGACAAAAATTAAATACAAGCCTTAAATAGCAATGAAGAGCAAAATCAGCTTGTTAATGCTATTTCTAGGCTAACCAGAAGAAAAACTAGCGCTCAATGTATCCTCCTACTTATATTTTAAAATATCTTATTTTATCTCTCATTAATAACTTCAAATCTTATAATTAATCTTCATTGACCTTTTCCAGCTAAAACCGTATATAAAGTTAAACTCAGAGGCTTTTAAACAGATACACACACATACAAACACACCCACACACACTCGACCTCCTCGCACATTTATGTGCGTGTGTGTCTGTGTAAATTTGTGTGCTAAAAATATATATATATAAACTTTAATGGCTATAAATTTGTGTCTGGCAGCAGATACGAAGAGTTAAAATATTGAGAGAAAAAAATTCAAAATATTTGTCATGAGAACAGCGAGAAATATTCCTTCAGAATTCGTTAAAAGCGAGGTGATTCAAACTGGGTAGTTATGTAAAGGAAGAGAATCTTTGCGACAAGTAGTCGGTCAATTGATAAACAGCCAAACTTGGGCCAGCTCGGCTGATTGACCAATCCCGAACGACAGGGCAAAAACTGGACACAGGGTTGGACACGACTGGACCAAGAAGTGCCATTGCGCCAAGACACCTACCAGTCACATCCCTTATCAGCCAAACAGCTGTTCATACTCATGTGAGCCAATTATACTCTGGCAATCAGTGGGCAGATATCGATTCCTGCTCAAATCTGTCAAATGTCCTCTATCGGAAATGTCAATGGCGCAATAAGAAATTCTAAGTAAATATAACAAGCTTCTAAAGGAGAGTTTTTTTGACCGTAGATATTATTCTTAGATGATTTTAGATGGGGTTCGGTCAAGGTAGAAACCCCAACTAAAATCATCTAAGACGAAAAAGCCTCTTTTTTTTTGCCAAGTATAGACTGCATAAAACCTGAGGCATTCTGCTCAATTTCTTTAATCTTAATTTATTTTTCTTTTATTTAGTGAATTGACTCGAATGAACTTTCAGCTATTGATATTTTTCTCATAAATAGGTTATTATAAATTTTTTTTTTTCAAGTTTTCTGCGATTCTACGTACACCAATTCCAAATATTATATATATATATCT
>KZ809649.1:70775-86252 GCA_000696205.2 Oncopeltus fasciatus
AAAATATAATAAAATATAAAATAAAATCAACAATAAACCAAATAAATGGTCATCACTGTGCAGGGAGAAGGGGCCCATCGACCCCACTCTCAATAGGTTTAGGCATTAAGGCCAAGGAGGTCGCGAAGCCATCTCCGTTTTAGTCGCAGGGGAGGATTGTAAGCATTGGAGTCCGACGACAGGGATTGGGCATATGGATTGGGATGAAATTGGAATTTACTATGGAAGAGCTTGAAGCGGGTAGGTATGAGATCTTGGACGAAAGGAATATTAAAGTCGTGATGAAGGGTAGAGTTGGACACATAATATGGAGTGTTAGCAATTATTCGAGAATTTTGTACTAAATGGATTGTATTCATTGGATATTGGAAGGCTTAGCGGCACCCCACAGTTCTGCACCGTAGGTCCAGATTGGTCGTATTATGGTCTTGCAGATGGTCAGTTTGTTTTCTAATGTGAGCTGTGAGCGCCTATTTATAAGGCTGTATAAGATTCCGTGGCGTCTGTTGAGTTCTTGTCGTATGATTTTAGTATGTTCTAAAAAAACAAAAAAAAAATTGATAAATATTAATTTAGTTGTGGTGTATTATCCCACGTAAATTTTAAACAGTTAATGCGAGGGAATAGAATAAAAAAATTTATCTGTCCCAGCTAGGACTCGAACCTGGAGGGTCCATACTGGCCCGGAAAGCAGGAGATCCAGGTTCGAGTCCTTGCTGGGACAGATAAATTTTTTTATTCTATTCCCTCGCATTAACTGTTTAAAATTTACGTGGGATAATACACCACAACTAAATTAATATTTATCACACGAATAAGTTTTGAGTATATTTGTAGGACCAGTTGACATTATCAAGGAACAGCTGGAAAAAAAAGTCGGACATGCAGGAACTGCGCAATCTCAGTAGCGTTCCCATATTTCTATAAGATGTACATATATTGAGTAAATAACGAATTATGTCTGAAATATCGGGGAGAGCTATGAGATTAAAGTAGAAATACATCTTTAAACCTGGCTCCAGAAACGAGGATCACGGGAAAAACCAAGCCATCGAAGTTACATTCGTAAATATCTTTCTTAATTGACGTTTTTCGTAAAAATTGTATACAATAAAAACGTAAGAGAATTATTTTTCAACTAGTTTGGTCAAGAAACTCATATAAAAACGAAAATGGTCAGGTTATAGGAAGACCAAAATTAAAAATCATTGTTGCCATTATTCTCTAATGTTACCCTTAAAATACATAAATCATAATTTATGCGGAATCTAGCCTAGAAAAACACTTATTGACAAATATATAAAACGGATATGACAGGTAAGGGGATGTCATTCACTTTTTATGTGAGAAGGCGAATTCGGGATTCATGCATTGTTGAACGAATCACCAGATGAATTTGTAATTTTCTGAAATTGGGTAAATATAAGTTATGGTTTCGTTTTACTTATATTGAAGTAATTGTCAATATATCTATTATTAGTGTTATTTTAATTTTACTTAACACCACCCATATAAAAGAGTTATTCAAATATTTATAACCTTATTTTTTTTACTAATTGTGTACAATAAATAATATATTAAAGAACGTAATTTTAAAGATTCTGCAAGCTTTAGAAGACCTAACGTTTTTTTAAAACAATTAATGCGAGGGAATAGAATAAAAAATGTATCTGTCCCAGCCAGGACTCGAAAAACAAGAGATCCAGGTTCGAGTCCTGGCTGGGACAGATACATTTTTTATTCTATTCCCTCTCATTAATTGTTTAAATTTACGTGGGATAATACACCATAACAAATTTACTAACGTCTTTTTGTTTGTTTTTCAAGCTTTAAAATCAGGATCTTTCTATGCACTTTACAATAAATCATGAGAAATCTATTTCATGCCAATAGCCTTCTATTGATCAATGTATTATATATCATTAACTATTTTCTCTGATAAAAATGACTAATGAAATCTTAAATAATCAAACAGCTTGCAGCAATTCTTTATACATAATTTAATAATTTAGATAATACATATAACATTAACTCTTTTGTATTATAACTCATTAATTATTAATAACATTAGGCTTTTCAATAGACTTTCCATGGGGGAATCAAGCTACTCGCGTTGAATAGTTCACTACCTTGGAACGACTTTTGAAAATATTCAACTGATTTTAAAAAATTATATATGTGTGTGTGTGTGTGTGTGTGTGTGTGTGTGTGTGTGTGTGTGTGTGTGTGTGTGTGTGTGTGTGTGTGTGTGTGTGTGTGTGTGTGTGTGTGTGTGTGTGTGTGTGTGTGTGTGTGTGTGTGTGTGTGTGTGTGTGTGTGTGTGTGTGTGTGTGTGTGTGTGTGTGTGTGTGTGTGTGTGTGTGTGTGTGTGTGTGTGTGTGTGTGTGTGTGTGTGTGTGTGTGTGTGTGTGTGTGTGTGTGTGTGTGTGTGTGTGTGTGTGTGTGTGTGTGTGTGTGTGTGTGTGTGTGTGTGTGTGTGTGTGTGTGTGTGTGTGTGTGTGTGTGTGTGTGTGTGTGTGTGTGTGTGTGTGTGTGTGTGTGTGTGTGTGTGTGTGTGTGTGTGTGTGTGTGTGTGTGTGTGTGTGTGTGTGTGTGTGTGTGTGTGTGTGTGTGTGTGTGTGTGTGTGTGTGTGTGTGTGTGTGTGTGTGTGTGTGTGTGTGTGTGTGTGTGTGTGTGTGTGTGTGTGTGTGTGTGTGTGTGTGTGTGTGTGTGTGTGTGTGTGTGTGTGTGTGTGTGTGTGTGTGTGTGTGTGTGTGTGTGTGTGTGTGTGTGTGTGTGTGTGTGTGTGTGTGTGTGTGTGTGTGTGTGTGTGTGTGTGTGTGTGTGTGTGTGTGTGTGTGTGTGTGTGTGTGTGTGTGTGTGTGTGTGTGTGTGTGTGTGTGTGTGTGTGTGTGTGTGTGTGTGTGTGTGTGTGTGTGTGTGTGTGTGTGTGTGTGTGTGTGTGTGTGTGTGTGTGTGTGTGTGTGTGTGTGTGTGTGTGTGTGTGTGTGTGTGTGTGTGTGTGTGTGTGTGTGTGTGTGTGTGTGTGTGTGCTTTCTAGATTTGAGATATATTTAGCCCTTTAGCCGCCTTATATTGTACTTATTTGTATTTGGCCAGATCTCAGTGATGTATACCTGTCTTAAGCACACTTACACTTATAAATGTAATTTTGACATTTAGACTCTAAAACACTTTAAAAAAAACATTTTTAGAAATATATTTAAGAATGTAATTTATAGTGTTGGATGATCTCTCTTCTTTTTATATATTTCTCTATTTAGTCTTTTAATTGTAAACCCTAGAAATAATTAATTTTTGGTAGAAATAAGTTTAAGTGTAGAGGGGACCGACAATTTTCGTTGTTATTTGAGTTATAAAAAAGGTATTTGTAGTACATAATAGTAATTTAATTTACTAACGGTTTTATTTTATAATTTTTTTTAAATTTATTTAATGAGAAACGCCATTTGATTAGTTCAAATATGAATTGAAAGCTAGATGTACTTGTACCTAGAAAAGTAAATTGATGTATTAGAAAATAAAGTTGAAAGAGGATAAAATAAATGGATGTACAACAAAACAGATTAAGGAAAAGTAACAAAAAATTAAAGTTGTGAATATTAACACCATGGTTTCATAAATTTATAGAGATCATTGACTAGAATATTTTTTCTCTAACGAGCTAATTTTTTGGCAATGTGTTGTATAAATAACCTAATAATATGCTAATGTAAATAATAGAAGCCAGTAAAAAAAAAAAACTGATAAATCAAAATAATATAAATAAAATAAGCTATGGTTACAATAAAAAATACTTATACTAAACTAAATTAAAGAATAAGTCTAGACATAACTTTAGTATAGTCTTTCAGTTCTTAAATTAAAACTCATTATTTACACACTAATTAAGATCCATCTTGAATTTAAAACGAGAAACTTGCAAGTAGTGTGACTTTTCTAGTCTACAAATTTTACTCCTACTAGTTTGTTTTATTTTATTTATCAGACTATCACAAATTTTTTTAAACGTAGATATGAAATGTGTATACATGGCTAGTTAGATTCTCTAAAGACATACTTAAAATATAAAAGTTGAAGGATTAAAAAAATAAAATATGGACTTTCATATATCGTTTATGTGTGTCTCCATGTACAATTTATCGTTGCTGATAATTCTAAAAATATAAATACTTCACGATAATTAATGGGTGGCTTATGGATAAGATAGGAGGCATCCTTTGATAATTAGGAGTTTCTGGTTTTCTTATATCTCTGGTCTATCAAAATGCCCGGGCGACATTGCCTCGAAGCTGGGAGAAGTCTGTGACTGTGATTTGTGAATATCACTGCTCATCACTGTTCAAGGCTAAAAATCACGAGTCGTGAATTATCCTGATAATATCTACAGTTTGGTATCACACTTACGCCTTCGGAGTCCGTCTGTCATTTCTATCATCTCTTTTATATTATCTATCAATTTCATCTCTTTCTCTCTGAAGAAAAAGGAAGCTTTATATTTGTCAGTGATATTAATGTATTGTCAATAATTTTCATAAATCTAAAATATTTTGCAAATAAATGTGAACTATTATTAAAGTATTTTTAATTTCCAAGACATATTTAAGTATACTCCGTTTACTCTAGTTATCTTCTCTTACTTTTATAAAGGAATTGTGCTTGGAATTACCAAAGAATATTTGATTTATAGCCGAGATTCGCTGCCATATTTATCATTTATAAGGGGATGCACGCGCAATTTATAAGAGGTTATAAGTATTTGCAACATCTACATAAATGAGGTTGGCATGTGTCACATTAACTGTGAGTAGGTCATTAATCACAAAAGTAGGTTTCAAATTGAGTAATTGATGAATATGTATAATGTATTGGTTCTCTCAGCTATTGGCTCATAAACATTTCTCACTTTTTAATCAGCCATCACATTTGGCTGAATGTCACTTTTATTATTACAATAATATGGTAAATACATTATTTACTTGAATATATTTATACGAGTAGATGAAGATAATGATATTTACGTTTTATGTATATGTGTGTGTGTGCATATTTCTATAACTAAAGTTGTATTTACTCATATGAATATCAGTTATACTAAATTCTCTCTGTTATAATTTATACAAAAGTATATTTGATTATTAAAATTAATATGCTTATTTGTATTATTAACATATTTAATTGTTTTAGGTAACTTCATTGTATAAATATTAAATTAATTTTAATTGAAACATGGAAAACACAGAATATAATTTCAATAATTGTTTTATTTAATTAATGAAGTATTAATTGTGGATATTTCCTCTGAAAAATGTTTAAAAAATACAATAATACTAAAATATACAAGACAACTTATATAATAAGTAGAGAATTTTGTTGGGATTCGGTCAAGGTTGATCCAAAAAAATATAAATGTTTTTAAAAAATGTGTATTTTTATTATCTGCCGACGTTTTGGCTTGCATTGTAAGCAATCATCAGGACTAGCATTATGGCAAGTGAGGACGTCTTGCCACCTGGATCAAATATTTATTACTGGAGACAAAAAAAGCTTTGACTTTTTTGTTTAAAAGATTTAAAAATTAAACATTGTCTTGAGTTACAAAAGAAAAACAAGCTTAGGCTCATAGATATTTGTTTATTGTTTAAAGTTATTTGTCAAGTGGAGTTTTTGAGAATATTGTACATTGTATAATCTTTTGTTAATTTATACACATAAATATTTTATTGTGACCAATATCTGACTGTCCAAGAAAAAAATAATAAATTACAAATATTAAATTTAAAAAAATAAATACTGTATTAGTTAAATTAAATACTGTATTTAATCCCACATTAATTTTATGCAATAATATTCGGGTCTAATTTCATTTCATTCGGGTTTACAGGGAATAGAATAGAAAAATCTTACCACGTCAGCCGGAACTCGAACCAGGATCTCCTGCTCGGTGGTGTAAAGGAAGCATGCTTGCCCGGAAAGTAGGAGGTCAGTGTTCGAGTCCCGGCTGAGGTAGTAAGACTTTTTTTATTCTATGCCCATGCAATTATTGAATAAATTACAAATAACAAGAATGTATAAGACATTTTCAGTATATCTTTTATTTTTTTCATGTAGAGTAAGTATTTATAATTCAACTATTTAATACTTAGTTTCAGTGTATTTTATGTTTTTTCGTTTTTGATATTACTTGTTGTCAATACATTTCCTATTGAATAATCTATTATTTTCTTGGTTAGTATATAATATTGACGATACATTAATTTATCATTACTCATTATTTATTTTAATCAGCTTATTATTTAGTTCAGAATAATATTTTAATTTTAACTCTGAGCATTAGAATCACGTTCTATTATCATAATACTGCAACTTATTTGTAAACAGCTGGAAGTTAGATAATTCATTCCATAGTTAGGCTAAGTTTGCAGGTAACTAAGTACTTAACGAAATTGACATTCCTGAACAATTTTGATAATACATATTTTTTAGGTTGTCTTTCATAACGAATTATGAAAAATAATCAGTAGAAAAATAATCTACAAAATAGATAAATAATCAGTTATAATTGTCTTTATTAATAATACTCGTGTCTAGTTATTGGAAACGGGTATTTCTTTATTCTGTGGCAATAATGGCTACCAAAACATTCAATAATTCTTAATAAAACTTGTATATTTTAACAATTTAATATGGTTTTGATAAGAAACTGTGGTGATAAAATTACATTTTCATTTATTAGAACTTATAGAGAGTAATTTTCCCTTCGCTTTAATTCTCTGGAGTTGTTTAAGGTACAGTAATACCCTTGCAAAATTCGACAGAATCTAATTTAAATTATTTAATGACCTTTGAGTAATTATTTTGTGTGTACAGAATCCCATCTGGATCTTCAGATAATTTGATAGTTGGTATAACGGGTGCAGACGAGGGAGCAGTACACCCTCATTATGCATGCCATAACCTATGATAACAAGAGCGAGATAAGGTGAAGGGCGTCTTATCAATAACAGCTGAAGATTACAAAGAGCTCAACACAATAGCTCTTTTTTACTCAAATCCCATGTTTATTTATCGCTTAGAATCGTCTCGAGCCTTTAAATATCTTCAATAGTTAAACACATTAGCTATGAATAAAATTTTAAATGACCAACATTTTCCATACGGGCAAGAATCGATATTAGAGAGAGTAAAATCCTGACCAATATGTCAGTCTCAAGTGATCCATCTCCATATTACATGGTATGTATAGTAGATTAGCAAATTAAAAGTTTTTGAAATTTCATAAACTTTTTTTTAACACCCTGTTCAGAAATAATTTTTACAGATTTCATTACCTCGTTACTTAAGGCAATTAAATATGGTAATTTCATCTATATCCGTTTTTTTTTTTTTTTTAATTTTCATTTAAAAATTACATTTTTATGATTATCTAGAGTAAAATAAACTAACAGATGGATAGGCACTGATTGAAATTATAGAGCTACTTAATTTTATGTTATTATAATGTTCCTCAAAATAGAATTATAATAAGAAAAAAATCATTTGTAGCTGAGTAAAGAGAAATATATATACTTTCTATTTGCAGCCCATTAGAAGTTATCTTCTTCTTGCATACATTTTTTGAAATATTTATCCTTATGATCGACAGTTTCATGAAAATGTATTTTGTTTCATATTTTTCCAAAAATCAAATAAAATACTATCTTTAAAAAATTCAAAGTAAAAAAAGTAAATTCTGATACCTTAAATATAATTACTCGGTGGAAGTTCTAAATGAATTTTTTCCATGATTATAAAACTCTACTTATATTTAAGCAAAAAGACCCAAGGAGGCAAAATAGATAAATTTATTAATGGAGTATTCTCTTACTTAAGTTCAGTTTTAAGTTTCGTTCATTTGATATAGTTGATAACACACAATTTTATCACTTCAGTTATTTATTCATATTTTGTGTCATAAAATATAGACATATTTTTATTTTGTATATTTTCTTATGGTACTCAGCTCTGATCAAGGCCTGAAATTTTGGCCGTTGACTAAAATGAAAAAAAAAAAAAGTTTTTAATTCTTCAACTCCCAAGATAAAATATCTGATTAACCTCTCCTTGTGGAACATCTTAGTATTGCGTATACGAAAACAAATAAAAAACTTTTTTTTTTAATATCAGTTTGTGAAGGCAACACATAGTAAGATTTGTGACCCTCTTCACACAGGAAATGGAATATAAAAGCACGCTGTTCTCCTATTTTCCACCTCATATTTTCCTATTCGACGAGTGGTTCTAAAATAAAGGTGTTCCTAGAAGTACACCAAGAATTCAGAAGCACAAACAGAAGCACAGAAAGAAAGAAAACTGTGGACTGTAAATATTGAACCTGAGACCAGCAGCTCAATGCACTAACCACTCAGTGGACCAGTCTTTGTACATATCGTGTGTATGTATGATTTATGTACTCATAAATCTAGAAAAAACTGTGTTTCTGAGAGACGACCCTTCACATCACCACCACCATCGTGGTTAGATCCGCCATTGGTAATGGTTGAGATCCCCCCCCCCCTCCTCCCCCTGAACCATTTGTTACACATGTGAAATGTGGTGGGAGGGGAGGTGACCTCCCAAAAACCGGTGTGTCACAGTTCGCCCTGGCCCTAATGACGAGTAGGCCCTGAAAGCTGCGTGTTCAATCAGTCAAATACAGCTGACTGATCAACTGGTACACTTCCCTTCTAACCTACCCCTAACTCCAACATGGAGCACACCATTTCCATCTACCCCTACTCGCTCCATCCCTGCATTATGTAGGAATTCATCTACTACACTGATAGATTTCTAGACCACAGATTTTTATCTTTAACTTCTTAACAATAAAGTATTTTAATGTATAATTGAATGTCTGTGGTGTGTGTGTGTGTGTACATGGTACAATGTTGAAATAATGTTCTGTTTTTTCTTCTTTTAATTAGCGAAATCGGTTTGACCAAAGACGTAAAGTCATACTTGAAGACCTCACTCTCAAACCACAATAGAAAAACTATAAAACTGAATTATTAGATGACTTATGTTGGGGTTCGGTCAAGGTAGATCAAAAAAAAAATACAAATTAAAAATAAGTGTTTTTAATTCACTTTAAAATACACTTCTTTTTTTTTTGGATCTACCTTGACCGAAACCCAACAAATATCATCCAATAATAATACCTACGGTCTCAAACTCTCCATATAAAACTGGATTCATTTATTTTCCTCCAAACTTTAAAAAGGTTTTCCTAAAAGAAAAAAAAATCACCATTTGAAGCCTATTTACTTATTTAGATCAAATACAACTAACGACAAACGAACATTTTTTGATTGTAGAGATTACTAGTGGATAATATGTTGGGGTTCGGTCTAGGTTGATCGAAAAAAAATACAATTTAAAATAAATTAGCATTTTATATTATCTGCAGACGTTTCGGCTCACATTGTAAGCCATCTTTATAGCTTATTACCCTTGTATTATTATAATAACCTGACGTAACTAAAAGTAATGAGACATCAAATGCCGAGGAAAAATAATAACAATATGTGTAGCAAGTTAGCCACAACTACCTGTCATATGGCCGAGAGGAGACATATTGTTTATGACTGGATCATATGCTCATGGCTCTGAGTTCATGTCAGCCATGAAGACTTTTTACATATTCTTCTAACATTTATATTCTTTTAATTTTGCGAAACTGTTAATGTAACTCCTGGAGCNCTTATCTCGGGTAATTGTACGTCAAGTAAACATTCACTTTTTCTCCTGACTCAACCTTACTGTCCACTTTATGCGATACGACCATTGTACCAAGACAACTTTGTATCTTAGTTAGTGATTCTCATTTCTCTTCACGTTTCACTTCTTCTACGAACCGCAAATCTTCGTCTCAGGCCAGTTTCATCCGTAAATCAGCCTGAATTAACAACTTATATTTTCAGCTTATACTTCATCTATTGTAAGTATTATTATATTTTAATTTATTTTCCATGTCATGTAACCACCCTTAATTATGCCTTTTATTATTAAACAAATTTGTGTTGATTTTCATTGCACAAACTAAATTTTTTCCAGCTACAGCAAAAAAATATTTCTTACTTGCATTTGACATTTCAAGAAATCCCCACTCCAACTGGCTTGCTCCAAATCAAACTTAGCCTTTCTTTTAACATTAAATGCTACAAATCGATTTTTTCTTTGAGAAAAACAGAAAACTCTGGGCCTAGAGCCTTAGTATAGGCGCCATATTTATGATGACAATTTTTCAACTAGGATTTTTTGTTGTGTCTCCACTGTTGGTAATATATCTACTCAAAAAAAATACAATTTAGTACTTTGTTTCTTTAAATATTTCTTCCAAATATTTCTTTTGCATATTAATTTAAATTACATGTATTTTATATAGCTGTAAATTTTCTATAAAAAAAAAGACATACGCAATTCCACTACAATATGTGTCCAAACATAAAATAAGCCCAATTTTTAATATTTTCCAACTTTAAGCTACCTTTTCATTTTAATTTTCCCTCCTAATTTAATACAGGTTATCTGATTTTATTGAAATCTGATTTCAGTAAGCTAAAACAGGAATATATTCCACTTCTCGTACGAGCAAACCACAAATATTCGTTCCTTATAACTCATATACTTCATTGGCGGATCGGTAATACATGTAATTTTGCTGCTTCTGTATTCCGAAATACATTGTGAATAAAATTATGAACAAAATTAATTTTTAAAACTTATTAAACTAATATACAATGACGTTTTTTAATAAAAATAATTGAAATAAAACAATATTGTGAAGAAATATAAAAATTAATTTATTATTTTCCATTGAAATTCATTTGAAATTTATTGCTAATACAAATATTAGTCCAGAAAAAAATATTCCCTTTAAAAAAAAACGTAAAAAGGGAAAAGCCCCATATTTATTTTATTTTTATTTTTTTAGGCATATCCAATTTAGACAAACTTTAGCCCCTCCAAAGAACAACGAAAAATACAAAAATATTAATTATCAAAAGCAGATTTTTTTATGCGTATATTTTGTCTTTATAGATGTCTCTTAAATTAAGCTTGCCTAGATATTAAAAAAAGTGAATTCCATAGTAAGTCGCTAGGGGAAGAGAGGGTCATTTAAAGCGTTATTATTTTGGTTAAATAAATTCCGTTTTGTAAGTTAAAAGAGTTTCATTACCATTATTTCGGATTTGACCAGGAACCCAGAACACATTGTCCTGTATGTTTTTCAATGCCATATACATTTTTTTTTTATATCTTTTTATTCTAAGAAAAAGAGTTATCACAATTCAAATGTAATATAAGTTAACAAATAATAAATAAAAATGAGTAATAAAATTATGACAGGAATTAAATAATATGTATAATGTGTATAAGTAAAGTTATTTAAATATATATGTATGCACTCTAGCTTCAGGAATTTTTTTAAATAAAGAAACCGAACCAGGTGTTTAAACAATTATTTTTAATATAGAAACCAAATTCACAAGTAAGACATTCTATTATAAACTGTAAGATAAATTATTTTTTAGTCTATAATGAAAGAGAATGTTCCAAAGATAACTAAATTTCCATACCTTATATTCTCCGTCTTCATTGGTTTCTGCAAACCATCTTCTGTTGGCGAGCGCTTTCGGACATTGTCCAACTTCTGGCCGAATACATACGTTCACTGTCACGGTATGTATTCAACTCTTGTTGAACAAATTGAATACATACCGTGACAGTGAACGTATGTATTCGGCCAGAAGATGGACAATGTCCGAAAGCGCTCGCCAACAGAAGATGGTTTGCAGTAACCAATGAAGACGGAGAATAGAAGGTATGAGAGTTCTATTTTCATTGGTGGTAGAAATAACGAGTAATCGTCAACAAAGAATAACAACTGTGACATGTAGTTGTTATTCTTTGTTGACGATTACTCAAACTTTTTTTTTTTTTTTTTAATTTAATGCTTTATCGTACTCAAAGGGATCAAACACGGAAGCATGTGAACGTAGGAGTACCTCTGGGATATGCACTTTTTTTTTTATTGTTCTTACCATTTTTTTAACAAGTAGCTGTCATTTTTATAAACGATTTCAAGATTTATGTAGATGAATTAAAAATAATAATAATATAATAAATAATCGCAGTGTACTAATATTTGTAAGTAATATCTGCTATATTTAAATGTAAGGCGTTTTAATTAGTGTGTGTCTGTAAATTCCTTGAAATGTTAATTCATTTCTAAAGGCATTTAAAAATTAATAAAATAAATTAATTTGCTCTTTCTATGAAAAAATAAAAATCAACTATAACTATGTAGAAAAAGCTAAATGAAACTTTGGCTTGCATATCATCCCATGCTCAATTAAATGAAGAAGGTACGATTTGTGAAGTCTAGTCATAAAAAAGTTAAAGGTGGATAGTTTGTTCTTAATTTGGAAGAGGGCTTCATCGTCCTTGCGTAGGGCCTGTATAGGTTATTTTCTTGTGACTGATTCAGAGGGTCCATGTGTTGCTGTGTAGTGATTCTTCAGTGACGCCCCTCTCTGTTCTTTATTTTTATTTTTTTGTATTGTTGTTTATTTATGTGTTAATAATAGGATAATCTGCCTTTGTTATTGTTATGTATAAACTTTATTAGTAGATTGGACATTGCCATGTCTTTACAATTAACGTAAAAGCTATTTTTATGCTAATTAATACAACTGAAGGAATATTATTTATAAATATTCTATGTGCATTGTCTCTAAATGAGCCCTCATCACCATAAGACAATAAATTATTTCTTTCGTTTCCCCGCTGTTTCCCAGGACAATTCTATTACAGCATTACATCAAGTTCTTATACAACTTTCAATTTTGAAGGACCTTCTAATGGAGTACCACAAGAACATAAACGTCAAAGGACTCCTGGGTTTTTATCCTTAGTGTTTCCACGATATTGAACCTACATAGGGAAGTTATTTTTAATATTTCTGGCTTGAAGGGCTTGTATTAACGGAACTGCAGCGCTGTTGAACGCTCCTGTGTCCTACCTGTACTATACCTCTTCCCTTCCTTCTCCCATACTCTCTCTTTATCAGTCATTCCTCGTACAAACATTTCTTAGGATATCGCATTCTCACTCATCCACACAGCTCATCCTTTTATTTGCATGTTCACTCTTAAGTCCACTCCGACTTAGTCTCTCTCTGTATGCTACCCCGTTACTATCAACCCTTCTGCCTTTCTCCACTTCAACGAAATTCACCCTTCACTCTATCTCTCCTGGCCCCGTCCTTCATTTCTCTTTCTCTGTCTTATCATCGCTTCTGATATTCCCTACTCCCACTTATCTCGGGTAATTGTACGTCAAGTAAACATTCACTTTTTCTCCTGACTCAACCTTACTGTCCACTTTATGCGATACGACCATTGTACCAAGACAACTTTGTATCTTAGTTAGTGATTCTCATTTCTCTTCACGTTTCACTTCTTCTACGAACCGCAAATCTTCGTCTCAGGCCAGTTTCATCCGTAAATCAGCCTGAATTAACAACTTATATTTTCAGCTTATACTTCATCTATTGTAAGTATTATTATATTTTAATTTATTTTCCATGTCATGTAACCACCCTTAATTATGCCTTTTATTATTAAACAAATTTGTGTTGATTTTCATTGCACAAACTAAATTTTTTCCAGCTACAGCAAAAAAATATTTCTTACTTGCATTTGACATTTCAAGAAATCCCCACTCCAACTGGCTTGCTCCAAATCAAACTTAGCCTTTCTTTTAACATTAAATGCTACAAATCGATTTTTTCTTTGAGAAAAACAGAAAACTCTGGGCCTAGAGCCTTAGTATAGGCGCCATATTTATGATGACAATTTTTCAACTAGGATTTTTTGTTGTGTCTCCACTGTTGGTAATATATCTACTCAAAAAAAATACAATTTAGTACTTTGTTTCTTTAAATATTTCTTCCAAATATTTCTTTTGCATATTAATTTAAATTACATGTATTTTATATAGCTGTAAATTTTCTATAAAAAAAAAGACATACGCAATTCCACTACAATATGTGTCCAAACATAAAATAAGCCCAATTTTTAATATTTTCCAACTTTAAGCTACCTTTTCATTTTAATTTTCCCTCCTAATTTAATACAGGTTATCTGATTTTATTGAAATCTGATTTCAGTAAGCTAAAACAGGAATATATTCCACTTCTCGTACGAGCAAACCACAAATATTCGTTCCTTATAACTCATATACTTCATTGGCGGATCGGTAATACATGTAATTTTGCTGCTTCTGTATTCCGAAATACATTGTGAATAAAATTATGAACAAAATTAATTTTTAAAACTTATTAAACTAATATACAATGACGTTTTTTAATAAAAATAATTGAAATAAAACAATATTGTGAAGAAATATAAAAATTAATTTATTATTTTCCATTGAAATTCATTTGAAATTTATTGCTAATACAAATATTAGTCCAGAAAAAAATATTCCCTTTAAAAAAAAACGTAAAAAGGGAAAAGCCCCATATTTATTTTATTTTTATTTTTTTAGGCATATCCAATTTAGACAAACTTTAGCCCCTCCAAAGAACAACGAAAAATACAAAAATATTAATTATCAAAAGCAGATTTTTTTATGCGTATATTTTGTCTTTATAGATGTCTCTTAAATTAAGCTTGCCTAGATATTAAAAAAAGTGAATTCCATAGTAAGTCGCTAGGGGAAGAGAGGGTCATTTAAAGCGTTATTATTTTGGTTAAATAAATTCCGTTTTGTAAGTTAAAAGAGTTTCATTACCATTATTTCGGATTTGACCAGGAACCCAGAACACATTGTCCTGTATGTTTTTCAATGCCATATACATTTTTTTTTTATATCTTTTTATTCTAAGAAAAAGAGTTATCACAATTCAAATGTAATATAAGTTAACAAATAATAAATAAAAATGAGTAATAAAATTATGACAGGAATTAAATAATATGTATAATGTGTATAAGTAAAGTTATTTAAATATATATGTATGCACTCTAGCTTCAGGAATTTTTTTAAATAAAGAAACCGAACCAGGTGTTTAAACAATTATTTTTAATATAGAAACCAAATTCACAAGTAAGACATTCTATTATAAACTGTAAGATAAATTATTTTTTAGTCTATAATGAAAGAGAATGTTCCAAAGATAACTAAATTTCCATACCTTATATTCTCCGTCTTCATTGGTTTCTGCAAACCATCTTCTGTTGGCGAGCGCTTTCGGACATTGTCCAACTTCTGGCCGAATACATACGTTCACTGTCACGGTATGTATTCAACTCTTGTTGAACAAATTGAATACATACCGTGACAGTGAACGTATGTATTCGGCCAGAAGATGGACAATGTCCGAAAGCGCTCGCCAACAGAAGATGGTTTGCAGAAACCAATGAAGACGGATA